>BJCM01083167.1:0-17441 GCA_018326385.1 Flaveria bidentis | reverse complement strand
GGTCGAAGAAGTTTACAACTTTGATCAAGATGACTTGTTGCCAGAGGATATGCTAATATTAGATACACATGCTGAGGTTTTTGTTTGGGTTGGTCAAGCAGTTGACCCGAAGGAGAAGAAAAACGCTCTTGACTACGGCCAGGTACTCATTTTGTGATCAAAATGGACGGGTTGGGTAACGTGCCAAAACAAGTAACCTTTTACAGATCAAAACGGTGCGGGTCAAGTTGGAAGGCTTGAAAAACTTCATCAAAAAGTTTTTAATGTCTTATATAATTGTTAAAGATATAATATTTCACTAATAATTTATTTTCTGACTATATGATTTTGAAGTTTCTATGCATTTAAAATACACTTTGTAAACCCTTGACCTTTATCCTTTTGGACTTAGCTTGTTATTTTGATCCAAATCAAATAAAATTTAGCCCAAATTAATGATTCAAATGCAGGGTCCAAATATCCCCTCTTTTATAAGTAGTAATTATGATCATATTATATTTATTTTTTGAAAAAATATAAATTTTCAAGTAATGATTTAGGAGGTTGCTTTTGGCACAACTGATGCATTTGATTTGTTTTCTTTTAAGCTAGTTTCTAAAATTTACTTGTACAATCTATTAGAGGTAAAAGAAAATCCAACTCACCCATGCATAACTAAATGGGTCAAAATTGCCACATTTAGCATTTTTGCATAAAATAGTTACCCTTTCTTTACAAATCTGATTTCAGAAATACATAGAATGGGCTGAAGCTCTGGATGGATTGTCCCCACGTGTGCCATTATACAGAGTTGCAGATGGAAATGAACCTTGTTTCTTCACAACATATTTCTCATGGGAACCTTTAAAAACATCAGTATGTGCAATTGTTACATATTATTATCCATCGACGTGCTCTAATGGCTATTTGGATAACGATTTGCTTTTTGTTTATATTTATTTTTCCTCAATGCAATTAGATTCATGGGAACTCATTTCAAAAGAAGATTACTATACTGTTTGGAGCAGGCCATGCTGAGGTAAATTCATACTAAAGTAGTTAAAAAGAATCTGAATGACACATTTTGTAAATGTTTGGGCTGTTTTGGGCCCAATGGGTTGGACCGTTTTCATAGTTGCCTGTTTGAACCTGTATCTATTTTGATCAATTATCTGGCCCTACTGAACCATTCCCATTATCTGACCCAAACCACCAATTTTGCCAGCTTTACTATTTACTGACTTTTGGTGTTAACACAGGCCCATGGGAATCAAGGTGGTGGTGCAACTCAGAGGGCTTCAGCCTTGGCTGCCTTGAACTCAACTTTTAATTCATCTGGTGGTGGTGGCGGTAAAGGACCCGGTGCAGCAAAAGGTTCAAGTGCCAGTTCACAGAGAAGGGCTGCAGTTGCTGCATTAGTCAACATGTTGAGACCTCCCCTTTTACTCAGCACGCATTTTACTTTTTATAATTTAGCTCTATTGAAGCAACAAGGTGTTGGGCCAAAAGGGAAAGAAAAAAAATGCACCTGCAGCTGAGGAAGTTGTTCCTCCTTTGCTTGATGCTAATGGAAAACTTGAGGTTTAATCACATATTTATTTCTCTATTAATCGGTTTATGTGTAATTAGTTGCATTTTTAACTATTTTGGGCATTTAGGTATGGTCTATTGATGGTGGTGCTAAAAATCTAGTAGCCAGTGAGGACATTGGTAAATTCTACAGTGGGGATTGCTACATTGTTCTTTACACTTACCATTCTAGAGAAAAAAAAAGAAGATTTTTATCTTTGTTATTGGATTGGAAAGGATAGCACAGAGGTAAAAAAAATAATATTAATATTATGATTATTATTATTATGAACTACAAGGATAAAATGAGTGCAATTTAATCCATCCGTTTTAACAGGAGGACCAAAATACAGCTGCTAAGTTGACTACATCAATGTTCAACTCACTGAAGGGGAGACCTGTTCAGGTATCATACCATAAGCATTTTTTTATGTGGCGAGATGGATGGGTCAAGGTTATTGGAGAATGAGTCAAAGCCCTTATGATCTTAATATGCACGTGAGGATCAGATTAGTTGAAGCATTCTATTATCTAGGGCTGACATAACAAATCAGACACGACACGATAAGGGCTGACACGAACACGACACGATAGCTAATCATGTCATTTTTTCTAGACACGAACACGAACCTGTTTAGAAACAGGTTACACGATAAGACTTGTTAAGAGACACGATAAAAATCACATGTTTAGTGAAACAAAAATTGATTGAAGTCTATCAAAATCCTAAACATACCATAATCTTTAGCATGATAATCTTGGCATATTTAAAACAAAAGTCAATAAAAAAATCTATTTTGACCAGTAACATAGTTTAAAGAGGTAATATACGGAGTACAAAGAGAGCTCAGGCGGAGGCCGGAGACTCGGTCGGTGGTACTGTGATAGTCGTATTCGAATGAAGCGGTTGGGCAAGCAATTAGGATTTTAAATTAAACATGAAAAAAATGACATATATCATATATATATTATATGTATGTATGTATGTATGTATGTATGTATAATATGTATGCATATATATATATATATATATATATATATAAATTATTTTAATAAGCTAAAAATATAAACAGGTCTTAATATGTGCGTTAACAAGTTAACATGTGTTTGATCTGTTAAGACACGATTTTTATCGTGTCTTTAACGTATCGACCTGTTAATGACACGAAACCTGTTAAGCTCAGACACGAAACCTGTTAAGCTTAAACACGAAACCTGTTAATTTCGTGTCGTGTTAATAGGTTCGTGCCAGAAATTGCCAGCCCTATTATCCTGTTGGGTTTATTCGAGTATTCTGTTAGTTTTTTGAATAACGCTGATGCTACTTTGTTTGATGTGTTCTAGTCTATAGGATATTTCCCTTGCTTTCTGTTTTAGTTTTTCCTCTTTAAAGAGTCATGCACTTTGAAGTTTATGCATGCAATTCATATCAATAAATTCTCAACTATTGAAATTGATCTCTGCTTCTTTGCTTACTTGTGATTGTGAGTTAGGCTCAAAATACCAACAAAGGTGGTCGGTTGGGTTGGGGAATCGTTAAAACGGGTTCAAGTTAAAATGATTATCTTTCTGGTATGGTTCAGGTTTAATTGACCGCAAACATTTTTCCACTTTTTTTTATATTTTTTTGATGAATAATCGGCGTGTCAAATATGACTCTGAAAGTTATAACAGTCAAATATTTCAATAATATGAGGTTTTACATGTTTAACATACACTATGGGAGAGCATTATGCCATAATTATATTTTTGTGGAAAAAATGGATGGGTTAGGTAACCGTCCACACGAGCTGGATCAGTTCGAATTACTTTTTGTACAAAACATGAACTTTTTGATGAATAATTGGTGTGTCAATATGATTATGAATGGTCTAATATTATAATAAAAAACCATATTTTTGAATAAACTGATTAAGAAGATTTTATGCATTAGAAGTATACTTCGGGTGATTCTTGACCCTGTTAAGCTCTTTCCTTTTAAGCCAATATGCTTGTTTGTTCTGTTAGAGCAAAACATAAACTGATTTCACCAATTATTAAGTGGATCAACATTGCTGACTCTAATATATAATTCTTTTCTTTAGGGACGTATTTATCAAGAGAAAGAACCACCACAATTTATTGCTATTTTTCAACCTATGGTTCTTCTAAAGGTACTTATTTTAACATTTATATAATTTATAGTAGTTTCATATGATCCTACAAATTCTCGATGTTAATTTGGATAATAGAATGATTATTATAGCACTTTAGAAATATATTAGAGATGTATCATAATCTGCCATAACAAAAACAAAATCTAGATTTCTAAAATCTTCAAACAATCATTGAACTTTTTTATAAATAAAAAACAGATTTAATTCATATCAAAATCACACAAATTTAATGATCTTATATCATTTGACAGATTCATTTGAGTCTAGTGACCCAACACATACAAGCCACCAATGCAATATTAACTTGAAGAAGAAAGAAGAAAAACTAAAATTTTACTCGCAATGGCCTTTAATGTATTAGTACTAAGTTCATGATATCTCAGAAGAGACAAAGCTTTAAACTCGGGAAAAAATTAAAATAAAAACCTTTTTGCTGCAATATAAGTTCATATTCATCTTGTCAATGATCCACACAATTTGTTTGCATTTGGAACTTCAAAAAGATAAAAGATAATATCTCCAAGAAGCTTATCACAGTTTGCAACACAAAGAAATAAAGATAAATGATTAAAAACGTCAATCCCTTTTTTGGTGATGTGCCTAAAACCCATACCAAAAAGTTTAAATACATTATGCAACAACAGATATACTGATATACATAATTAGTCAACTCTAAATCGTAAAAAAGAAAACATACCATTTGTAGCCACCAACCATTAAGGTGTTACTATGAAATTCCTTCTTGTTAATTTGCTAAAACATGCTTATCATCCATGTATACTCTCCATATAACTGAGAAGGTTCTAATCCTGCATAACGATTAGATAAGAGAACAAATTTTGCATATTTGTTAAACTCAAATTAGATCAATAGCACTGTCGTTTTGACATTTCAAACCACAATCAACATCATTTGTGTCAGATGGAGGCAACATAGAAGCAATTCCCTTTGATATTCATTCTAATGATCTACTAACATTGGACTCGCCACTTGCCATTTTATCATCTTAAAGATGATAAATTGAAAGTTGAAAGCAACAAAATTAACATTTTCAATATTTTCAACCCCATTCCAAACATACTTTTCAGCCTATGATGCCTTTCATCATCGTCGTCATCATCTGGTTTGAACTGGCATTATGCTTGCATGAAACAGAGATGAAGGACGAAGGTGGAGGTTAATGCGGTATTAAGCAAACCCAAATTGTAACCATCTATATCTATCTCCTTCCTTCTTTTAGGATAAAACCAAAGCCCCACCGCCTCAACCTTTGATCCGCAACAAAAGCTACTAAAGTCGCCGCCTCAACCATAACTACACACCTCCACCATCATCATTGCAAGTAGGTATTCGTCTGAAAATCGTCATGTTCCCATTGAAATGTGTGTGTGTGTGTGTGTGTTAGAGAGAGCGATTCATGAACCTTTGGTGAGAGAGGAAAGCCACATAGCTGTTCACATGTATCAACATGCAACAAAGAAGGAACCCAACAGACCAACGTTAGTTTAAAATGTAAGTGTATATAATGTAAAACTCTTAACTTTGTTCAACAGATTTCGAATCAATTTCACAAGTAAATTTATTGCTCACTTTGAGACACGTTTCTAATACTCAATTTGTTTTCTGTGGAAACCTTCATTCCGTTAATATCATCGCTCTCGCGATACACAACTATCGCACCTTTGTTGCTGCCTCTGTTCTTCGATCACTTAATCACTTCAAGAAATTATCAAAATCAATTGGGGAGTTACTGTTGAAGTTGTTTGAGGGTTTGAAAAATTACAATCGATGGTTAAGGGGTGTTTGAGGGCTTTAAACAGAGAGACTAGAAGTAGTGAAGGCTATCAAAAGAATATACATCCAACAACAAAGCTAATTGTCATCATACTTGTAAGAAGTTATGATTAAAACTCAAGAATTTAATCGTTGTAATAAAATTAGGGTTTAACTAGATGCATTTAAGGGTGTAATAGGTTGGAATTAGAAGATAACACTGAGATAATGCATTTCTATGGTTTGGATTGTTTGTCTCTGAATTATGCATTGGTTTGTATGATTTGTTTGCGTGTGTATTTAGGTGTCAGTATAAATGTTTTGGAGTATCCGTAGCTGATTCTGATTGTTCAAGTTGTCAGTATAAATGGTTTGGATTGTTAAGCCGATTTTTTTAGTGTGATGATGATTCTGTTTCATGCTTCTCCTACTGGTAGTACCAAGATGCTAATTGGAGATGAATATGGTTATACTCGTGATGAAACAACAATAGATATGGATATTATAAAGCTATTTGCTATTGAAGTTAATGCTAGGTTATCGTCTAACTGAGATTGTATGGCAAAATTGAAGTTAATGCAAGAACTTGAAGTGATGAAAGGATTTCAACTGAAGTAGATTGTAAAATCCAGTAGGCTAGAGCAAGATTTTGAAGTAATTTAAGGGATCTCAACTGAAGCTAGATCAAGAATTGGTACAATATCTAATCCTAATATGGTTGTCATTACCTAAAATTTTCATTTACATTATTTCTAAATTGCTTAATATGATTGCACTTGCTGAATTTGTTCATCTGGTTACTTAGGTCAGTATTTTAGAATCATGATCACGATCAATTGTAGACCCTGCCAGCTATTTAGCAAATTTGTGGCAAAGTTTATAACTCTGTACTTTTGATATGGATAAGGCGATTATCAACCATTTTGAGAGAAAGTAATTATTTGAGAATTCATATATTATGTTTAGTGTCTATGGTGATGGATAGGATTATGGTTATGGATAGGATTATGGTTGGCCTACCATTTATGGAAAATAGGGAAATGATATTGAAGATTTTTTTGGGGAAAGAACATAAACGGTTCGGTTTCGAAACCCTACCCGATAAACCCCATAAGAACATTGTTTGGATCCTGAAGGGAAAGCTGTTCAGGCAACTTTATATTTCTATTACAGTTTAGGAGCTTGTGGGGAAGATGAAGGGTGAGAGTAAGATAGGGGTTTTTGTTGATGTTGGAGCAAATGTAGGGATGGCAACATTTGCTGCCACGGTGATTGGGTTTGGGGTTTTAGCATTTAAAAGTGAGAATTTTACTAAGTATATGCAATGGGATTCATTTCAATCGGGTTGCTGATTTGGTTCATGTTCATGAAGCTGCTACTTCTGATCGAGTTGGAAACATCACATTTCACCAGGTATGATTTTGATCATCCAAAGACTCTTGATTTTGATGGAAATAAGTCAATTACATCTATGATTCTTCATGGATGTGTATGGTTTAAATAATTGTAGTGATTTAATTTTTTATGACTTCTGTAAATGTAATATTAAGGTTGATTAGGTTGTTTAGATTTCTTACTGTTGGTTGGATGGCTAGATAACAATGCAGTTTCAACCATTGGTGCAAAGATGACTTTCAAATGAAACTAGAAAAATGAACTTCAAGTAAGATCAGTTCCACTGGATCAAGTGATTACGGAGAAAGAATGTGTGTTGCTAATGAAAATAGGTGTTCAGGGTTGGGAGTATCACGTATTGAAAGGTGCAAATAAGTTGATGTCAAGAAAGAAATGTGAAGCTCCATATATGATTTATGAGGAAGATTAAAGACTTCTGCAAACTAGCAACATTACTTCCAAAGAAATTTGAAGATATTTTCATGGGCTTGGGTATACACATTGCGTTCAACAAGGTACCGATGCTCATTGCACTAAATAGAGATTAGTTGGAGAATTATGCAGATCTACAATTATTTCAACTCCTCTTGCCTGCCAAAGAGCCGAAGATATCTTGTGATAACTTTGATTCAATTGATTTGCTTGCGTTTTGATTTATTGTTCAGTCATAGCAATCGATCGATGGATAATCTATGTCGTCAAGTGTAGTATTTGTTTCTAGAGAAATTAAAAGATTGCAACACAGATTTATACAGATGGGTGCAGTTTGATTCAATGATTTCATCTCTTTAGGCTTTTGTTTTGGATTATAATTTTTTCAACAAAATTGCTCTTTGGTTACTCCTTTATTTCCATATGTATGAATTTTGATTATATATCATGAAGACACATGCTTAATGGTCAAGACAAACTTTTTACTTAATATTAGTTTTAGTGGTATCAACAACTTTTTTGATTTTTGATTTGTGTATTTTGAATGTTACGTATGGCTTTTTTAAGATTGTCATGATGTTACTAAAATTCAAAAAATCATAAATTTTTCAACAAAGGGCCTTGAAGAATTACATAGGACGGACGGAAACTGTTAACCTTAGAAATTATTCATAATTTTGCTAATTGCGTGGCAAACCCACTTGAGAGAAGGTCTTGGGTTCAATACATGCATTATGTAATTGGTTTAGAGTAATTTAAAAGTAGTAGTAAGATAGATTTGTTGTTCAAAATAAAAATAAAGAAGGTAAGCTTGTGAATAAAATATCAAATGAAGGAGAACGCTTTGGCGGAGATCAGTCGACAACACCGGTTTTTGGTGGTTTGATGGTGGCCATAGGTTGTACATAGACGAAGACGGGTATAAAAACTAGTGATATCAAAAACAAATTGTTTCCCGAGAAACCGTTATACAAATAATACCCTTAAACGCACATGAATAATGATCAATTTGCAATAATAAAAATAAGATTTACAGGTCTTTTTTTTCAAATTTCATTGTATAAAAGTTGTCTTTATCCAGGCTTAGACACCTAATTAATTTAGTAAATTAGATGCCTAATCACTTGTGACCAACTAGGAAAATAATCTATTGTGACCAAACAGGAAAAGGTGTTAAGTGAAAAATTTAGAGCCACGTGTATGCTAATCTTTCTTACACAATCAGCATCATGTTCTATGATTTCCAACCTCTTCATGCAAACCACCATATGAAATTCAATAGTTGAGCAACCTGTAACACGAATATCTCATTACAAAGTAAAAACAAAACAAATTATCAAAAAAGATAAATTTGTTTCACACTCCTTCACTGAAAATTAAGAATGTACAACAAAATATGTTTTTACCATTATCAAAATGTTCTAAATACTTAAAATAAAGATGGAAAAAGAGAATTGTGTACTAAATAATAATCTTATAATTGAAATCAATTAAGATCGGTATGCACCTGTGCCACCCCTATGCTGAAATCGTAAATCCAAAAGTTTGAACTTTACCGCCACCAGAAACTCAAAACTGTTGATTTAGAATGAGTTATCATATTTTTACAGTCGTAGATTTAGCATCAAACATTAAAGAGTCGGGTGTCGTAGATTTTGAATCACAAATCAAAGACTCAAGAAAGGAAAATCGAGATTATTATTGTCATTTGAGCTTTAATCGAATTTGTGATTGTAAACCTTAAAACTACTCGTTGATTGATCCCTTTATTATTTCATTTTTTTTAACAAAACCATTCTAGATTAGCCCAACAAAGCCTAATATGTGTATAGTACTTTTTTTTTATAAAAATGGGGCCTTAAACTTTTAGAGGCCTCAAGCCTTATGCTTACCCACTTACCTTATTGGGCCGGCCCTGTACAGGTGTACCCGAGTTTTAGAAAAAACAATAAAAATGATAAGACCATTTGGTTTAGCCCATTGTTATTTGAATTCAGGCCCATCACTTGTATCTAATATAAAGTCAATTACTCGCTAGGGTAATTGCCGTCAGTTTTCAAGCTCGCTAATCACCATATATGATATATTGATTGTAAGTTCGATAATCCGTCGCATGTATCTTATTATTTGTTTATCCATTGAAGGTTATTCTCAACTTTTATCCATTATAACTTCTTTTATTGATTATAACTTGAAGTTTGATTGCAGCCTAAAGATTTTATAACGTATAATTTTTTGAATGAACAAACATGAACATGAACAAGCATGCAATTGTGTTCATTTAGTAGTTTTTGTTTGTTCTTTTGTTCTACGAACGAACTTGAATGGTTTATTTATAGTCCTAGAACTATATCTTACACACCCTAAATGTATTAAATTTCCATCATTTATGTGTTTATTACTCATGTTGGCCATCATGTATGTTACATTATGTGTTGCTTACTATTTACTAGCTATACCATTTAATGTTTGGACAACGAATTTTACTTATAATTTATCATCTTAATTAACCTTTTGTTTTAGTTTCTGGAGATGGGGGTATCATGCTTGCGCTCGCTAATTCATCAACCATCTGCAACTGTAAGTGACACTCCTACAATTTTCTTTAGATCTTGTAAAAGATCTTTATCTCTTAATATATATTGAAAGATGTTTCATATTTGTGTTCATGCAAATCTAACTATGTTAAACTGATGTTTTATTAGTATGTGCTTAGTGCAGCAGTCTTGAATTTTTGTTTTTATCTTCAAATATGTTTTATGAGTGTGTTAATAATTAGTTATTATGTTGAACTATTAATATGGTAAGGTTAAAAAATGTACCGGTGTTTATCCTTTCAGATAACAAGGAGCCTAGGGTCTTGGACAAGAATACGTCATATGGCGACAATGACTACGTCAACGACAAAATCAATTAGGTTTGAGACAAGTGTTAATTTGGAAGGCTTTAAATCTTCCGAGTTGAAAACTCTAATTCCTTTGCTGCTACAACATCTAAGTTCCAGTGCGGCACAGAATGTTGTTAGTGAACATGTAAAGGAAGTTGCGAGTGATCAAGGTCGCAATATGCGCTGCCAGACTAAGGTTACTACTTTTCTATATTAATTTTCAAGTTTCCTTTTAATTGGTAATTCTCACTGTATTCTTTTACATTTTCCGCAAGATTGCTTTGAAAGGTTATGAAAATTCAGAGTTCGAAACTCTACAGTCTGTAACAAACCAACATATAGGTGTGTTGTTGTTGCAGAAACCGGTACTGGATAATTGAGGTGGGTTTATATTTTTTCTGAATTAAGTCTTGATGTCAGTTATTGTTTTATTCTAATGATTATAATTTTGAAGATGGTAGTTCAAATCATTGCTTTTTTTAGTTTTAATGTCTGTGGGATGTTCAAATTAAAGGTGTTTTTATGACATATTGGTACATGTTGATTCATACATATATATCATGAGATTCAAAGTCCAGCAAAGTGCTTTTAGCTAGTGAAGTCCGTACCAGGTTTTGAATATTATTTTTAAATAATCTTATTTTGAAAAAATAAATAATTTTCAATGAATTAAGGGTTTAATTAATTGTTGTGGAAATTAAAGTATTAGTTTTTAATTTTCATATGCTTAAACCAACAATTGAGTTAGTCATAAGATTTTGTTTAATGTAATTATTGGCTTGTTGTTCTTTTACCAATTACGTACACATCATTCATGCAGGTTTCCTGAGATCGAGTATGTGGAAGTGAAAGAAAATGCATGCAGTTTATGATTAAAGTTAAATTTCAGTTTTCTTAATTCTTATAACCGATGATTATGTTATTATTATATATAATACTAATTTTCAACTTGGTTATGCATCACTAGTTGTATTTCATGCTTTATAGGTTATACTTTTGTATTTTCTTTATTATTTTTTCTTTTAAATTTTAATACTAATAGTATTTAACACTAATAATTTTCTTTAATTTCAACTTTAGTTTCATATACTTTTAATATATTACAAATTTTTCGTTTTACGTTTCAATATACATTTTCAAGTTAACATGTCGCCACATGCGTATGTGGTTTAATGTTTTCACCTCATTTTTTCTACTTATCGATCGCTTCGTGTTTTACGTTTTGGTCTAATTTTTGCATGTTAACACTCCGCAAAGGGCGTCTATGGTTTAACGTTTTTACGCATATGTTTTCTTTTCATTATTATTAATTTCTTTTGTTTTGTGGGTTTTTTCGGTGTTGGTAATAGCTAGCGACGATGTGACATTAATGTTGCTTATTATAGTCTTACGCTTCTACCGCAATGCGGTGGGACATAATACTAGCTTTAGCCAAACTTTAAATTGTTTACCAATCTGGGCAATCTTTCTTTTGAGCTATGAAATTTGTGACCTTTTAGTTGATGACAGGATTGACCACTTATAATTATTCACTACGGGCCATATTATTAATAGTTTGTGACATTAACCAAATACTCGTCGAAACTCAAACTTAATGAAAATTACAAAAAATTGTAAATGTTTTGTTACAGATAATTTAATTCCATTTTGTGAAACACATGTGGTTAGTAGAAGCAGTTTAGCAGCTGATTTAAAATGTAAAAAAAATTTCACTATATCAAAATATAATATAAGGGTTTGGAAAAAAATTCAAATTTGGTAAGTTTAGTGAAGTGGTTCGAAAGACAAGTAAAGATCTTTGATGATGTCACGTTGATAAGTTTATATGTAAAGTGAATTTCTGCATATGGTAAAGTGGCCGGTGTTCGCAAAGCTTGTAATCAACATCAAAATGCTACCGCAAACCAGGTTACGGCGGTGAAATCGACGTGGTTAAATAGTTAAAGAGAAACGTATATAAAGTCGAATACGTTTGGTTATGGAAACCGAAACGTAGGATAAAAAACACACCGAAAAGTAACAAGAAAGTTTTAGAGTTGTAAAACGAGATTGTTACGAAGCATATTTTTACCTGCACGTTACGGCATAGTTATTTAAATAAAGTAAAAGAACCATTTGTTATATGGCCTACGCGATCTTCACAAATCTTGAACCATCTTTTCGCTAATTTTCATTTTTTTTCTTCTAATATATCGGCGTGTATAATTCTATAGTTTATATGACCTTTTTTGGGTGCTATAATAGATGAAAGAATAAATCGGCGTGTATAATTCTATAGTTCCAGATTTTGTTATCAAGCTTCGCAATCAAGTTTAGTTCTCTTAAGTTTCAGCATTGTATTTCAAATGAAGAGAATAGGAAATTAAGTGTAACTTATCAATACCAATTTCTACTTATTACAATCACAAAGCAAAATTATAAATTATGAATACAAGTCATAGATCACAATTACTCCATAAAAGTTGTCTTCTGTATATGTGTTCCAGGCCACCTTCAAAACTTGAGAGTTGTTTAATCATCCAAATTATCATTGAAACCTGCAAAATTCAAATTGAATAGCATAAACTACCATCAGTCATCACCATTTACGTTCACCATCCTCATTCCTCTATTAGTCAAAACATATTTTTTAATGGCGGCCTAAAAGATAAAGCAAAGTTGAAACTCAATACGATTGATCGTATTGGGTTTTGTTTCAATAAAAACTTTTTATCAAAAAAATATAACAAATAATGTCCAAACAAATAACCAATACGGGTAATAGACCATTGTTATTTTAGGGCCATCACTTGTTACACAATGAAACGAAAGTAGTCCTTTGGCCCTTGTCGTTCACTCATTAGGACGAGGAAGTAGTCGTCCGGAGTTCGACAAGTCGTCGGTCGAATGTTGTAGTTGTCATCAACTAGGACATTTTGCATATGAATGCCCCAAAGGTGAAAAAGCAATGAACATGGCTGAGTTTGATGATAGTGAAGAATTGTTATTGATGGCTCACGCTGAGATTCAACGGGACCATATGTCAGGGTTCTGGTTCTTGGACTCAGCATGCTCAAATCATATGACTGGGTCTCGAGATTGGTTTATTCGTTTGGATGAATCATATACTCAGACAGTAAAGTTGGGAAATGATATTCGGTTGAAAGTAAAGGGAATTGGAGATGTGCGATTAGAGGTAGAAGGCACTACTCAAGTCATATCTAGAGTATATTATGTTCCTGAACTCACTTCAAGCTTGATCAGTCTGGGTCAATTACAAGAGAAGGATATTACCATCATCATCAAGAAGGGAACATGCAAAATCTATCACCCACACCGGGGACTGATTTTTAAAGAGGAGAGTTTACCTCCACTATCTTTAAAGAATTTTGTGAGAATAATGGGATCAAGAGACAACTGACCACGGCTTATACTCCGCAACAAAACGGAGTGGCCGAGCGTCGAAACAAGACCATTATGAACATGGTCAGATGTCTCTTGGCGGATAAAGAAATACCCAAGTGGCTATGGTCGAAAGCAGCAAATTGGGCTGGGCATATATTGAACAGGTGTATTACCACTGCCTTGGTTGATAAAGTACCGGAGGAAGCCTGGACCGGTACAAAGCCGAATGTTGATTACTTTCGGGTATTTGGGAGTATTGCATACGCGCATGTACCAACCCAATTAAGGTCCTTGTTGTTAGTCTATATGTGGATGACATCATATTCACAGGAAATGATGAACAGTTATGCAATCACTTTAAAGCTTCAATGAAAAGAGAATTTGAAATGAGGGATTTGGGACAAATGAAATATTTCTTGGGAGTAGAAGTTCAACAAGATGAGTCTGGGATAAGTATAACTCAAAGGAAATATGCCAAAGAGGTGCTCGAAAGATTTCATTTAATGCAGTAAAAAACCCAACTGTGCCTGGAACAGTGGTGTCAAAAGATGTTGATGGTCAGGATGTCGATAGCACCGAATATAAATGCTTGGTGGGTAGCTTGATGTATCTCACAGTTACCCGACCCGATCTGATGTATGTTGTGTGCCTGCTCTCGAGATACATATGCAGTTTGCAAAACGAGTATTAAGGTATGTGAAAGGTACCTATGACTATGTATTGAAATATGAACGAGCTTCAACAGGTAAACTTAAAGTGTACACTGATAGCGATTATGCTCGGGATCTGGAAGATAGAAAGTGTACATCAGGATATGTATGTTTGTTGAGTAATGCAGCTACATGTTGGAGCTCTCGGAAGCAAGAGATAGTCACCCTATCCTCCACAGAAGCGGAGTATGTTGCAGCCACAAATTGTGCATGTCATTGTATTTGGTTACAAGGCTTATTAAGTGAGGTTACTGGGAAAGAAGTGAGAACCATGGAGATCAAATGTGACAACAGCTCAACCATTAACTTGTCAAAGAATCCGGTTATGCATAGAAGAACCAAGCACATTGATGTTCGTTATCATTATTTGAGGGAGCTGGTGCATCAATAAAAAGTGAAGCTGATGTTTTGTTCTACCAACGATCAACTAGCAGATATTATGACTAAACCACTAAAGTTGGAGGCATTTGAGAAGCTGAGAGAGCTGCTGGGAATTCGAGCTAGTGAAGATTAAACTGAAGGATGAATAAGGGAAGGTTTTGTAATGTTTGGTTATTGAATAAATGGGCTTGGCCCATGTATTATGAATCGAATGTAGGCTTGCAGCCCATGCATGCATGCGCACGTTTCTCTTTGAATAAGTCTAGAAGTCCAAGTAGTTTTTGTTAGCGTATTTCCAGGTTTGTTACCTGAGTTTGTGGTGAACGTTAGTGGAGTCTGTGTGTCTATTTATATGGGTGTTCCATGAGTTAATAAGATCATCAGAAATTTTGAGTTCCTTTGATACTTCTTGATCATTTCAATTGTCAACTTTTATCCATTATAACTTGAAGTTTGATTCTTATAACTATGAGGTGAAGTTCGATTGTGTAAATTTCAACTGGTATCAATAATTCCACGTGAACTTTGATTCACTGGATTAGATCTCCTAGCTCCCTAGTCTACATAAAATGAAACAACACCAGTTAAGACACTTAAGGTTGGGAAATTTTCCTATAATCATTATCTGGCGTGAGAATAAACAACCGATATGAAAGGGGATACATAATGCATAAAGGATGAAAGGGAGAGATTAAAAAGTATTTGTGCATGGGGATATTGATCTCCAATTACCTTGTATTGATAATGTTGCATGATGTATGTGTAATCTATTATGTATGATGATGGGAGTGGTATCAAATAATTTGTCACGTAAGTAGGTCCTATCATTTAGGCAATCAAGGGTATGTTATATCAACGACTAGGATTTGTGATAATTATTACCTTTTATATGTGTGACACATGTACTCAGTTTACTTTGTTATGGGTTTACCCGAAATGGTGATTTTGAGAACCAGATTTAAAAGCCCCATGCGTCCACATACGGGTAGCCAAATCCAAATGAAACACATCTTGTCTATGCATTACACTAGGTTAGTATCCCGTGTAATACACGAGTTACATATATAAATATTAAATAGTTAGTAATGAAAATTTTTCAAATTATAAAACAACATCTTAAGATATGACATTATTAAATTACTATGAGTAAAGACTTTAAATAATAAACAAAAATATCATTTTTTAAACTTTTACTTTTTATATTTATTTTTTTTATTTTCTTTAAAGTAATTTTAACAACACAAGTTTTAAAATATTTCTTACTTTTAAAAAAGTTTAATGTTTTAGAAATATTTATAATTTATTAAAAATTTATTTATTTAGAACTTTCAGTTATAAAAAAATCTCTTTTCTTAATTATTAAAAAATATAATTTAATCTTAAAAAATATTAAATAAAATCATTAGTATTTTAATAAAGTTATTTATTAGATAGAGAAGAGAAAAACTAAGATTTTCTATTGCGTTACGTGTTATAAAAAAACTTTTTGTTTAATATACATAGATTTGATGCATTAATTTATCTTTGAATTTTTCAATACTTTTTTTTACCATACATCAAATATTACAAAACTTAAAAAATATTCAAGTGAATATATACAAATTATAAACTTGTTAAATTTATTAACACACATGATGTGGGCTTAAATTTTTAATTGGTTTTTAAAGTCTTAAATAGTTAAGGTTTTTAATTAGTGCATATATTTTATTTTCATTGTAAAGATTCAAGGTGGCAGAGGTCAAGCAAGGAGGCGGAAGATAGTGGATGCAACGCATCATAGGAGTAGTGGCATGTCTTGTCCATATGCGTATCACATTTTTGACTTTATAATATTGTTTATTTGCTATATTTGATACATCAAGAAAAAATATATCATGGCTACTATTAAAGTCGATTTTACTTGAAATAAATTTTATTAGATTTGGTGAACTAGGGAGATTTTTCGTTCATTAGTAGACTAAATGATGAAGGGTAGAAGTTTTTAACGAATCTAATTTCGAATTCTTGAATTAATCGAATTGATCATTTTAATTATTATGTATTTAAACTGGATTCAAATTCGAATTATATTCAAAGGATTCTATTCGTGTTCGAATTCAATTCAAAATCCCATTCGTATTCGATTCGATTTGACGTTGATTGTTGAATTCAAATCAAATTCGAAATATATCAAAAATAATTATTTTAGTTTTATTTTTAAAAAATAATAACATTTACTGTATACAATAGCTAGAGAAGAAAACAAGGTTAGGAAATTAGACACATAAATGTAAAGTATTAACATATAACTTAATAGATATATGTATGCATAATTCATATTTATATATATACTAGTTTTAGTAAACACGTGTATTACATTGGGGTTGAATAAATAAATTATTAAATATAATAAAATTTTGTTAAGTATAAAACGATATTCTAAAATACGTTATGAAAAAAATTACATATAACTAAAAACTATACAAATAATCAAATAATGATATCAACTGTTTAAGATTCTATTTTTAACATTTTAAGCCAAAAAAAGTAATTACGTTTCAAACATATTGTATTAATTAAATATCATTTACTATAACTCCCGATTTTAAATATTTTTGGCTTATAAAAACACTTTTAAAAAAAATCAATTTTAAACTATTTTGTATTGTTAAAAAAGTTGATGTTTTAGAAAATTTTCTTATTTTAAAAAAAATTATAAAACATTAATAAGTTGATATATTTCTTAGTTTATTAAAAAATACACTTTAATCTAAATAAAAGTTAAATATTGTTATT
>BJCM01083166.1:0-17125 GCA_018326385.1 Flaveria bidentis | reverse complement strand
CCCCCCCCCCCCCACACAAAAAAAACAATGTGAATGCTGGTCACACAAGGGCTCTTTTGTCCTTTACATTTCCCTTTCAATATTATAAGAGAAATCAGAAGGTGCTACAAGGGCTCTCCTGTCTACTTATACCCGTATATTAGGAACCAACAACAAAATGATATATAAAAGAGTGGGCTACCACAACAGGAGGAGGTAATAAACATGGGACTTTTAAGGTAGCATGAGGTGATGGATATTTTATGATTTTATGATGGTTTGAACCATCCTACTTTAATGGTTTGTATGATATTATTATTTCTGTTGCTAATCACATCATTTTATACACTCCATATAATGCTTTAGCTTATATTTTAAAATTCAAAACCTTATGGATTAGTTTATATAATTTATGGTACAGGGTTTCTTTAAGAAAAAGGCAAACAAATAAACTTGCTAGCACACAGGAAATCCATCTCTAATTTGCTCCATATCTGAGAGACCCTGTGGGTAAAAGAATGAAAATGCAATAGTCTGTGAGGCACATGGGGCACTTAAGGGACTGCATCATGCGGTAAGGGTGAGGGATGAAATCAATGAAGGGAACTCAAAATAGGAACGACTCATTTAATAGATAATGTTTGAGGACAAAATCCATAGATCTGTAGTTTACTAAAAGAACAGGTAACCTGAAATGGTAGAATTTTCTGCTTCTTGCGGTCATACGCGACTAGTTCACAGTCCAGAACAAACGACGTTACATTCGGTTTCTTAACTCTGCAAAACAATTGCAGATGTTGTAAACGATGTATTTGGTTTAATCACACAACATATAAGCCAAAAATTTCAATTCATCTTGCCACCTCTAGATGCAACAGTGTCAAAAAAATCAGAAATCTGACACAAAACAATGAAATGAAGGGAGAAATCTCTAGAGAGTACCTTGAAGCAGCAACAACAACATCAGGGAACTTTTCTGTGTTTCTTTCTGCATTTCTGCTATATATCTGAACTGTGCCATCCTCCAAATAATGTATCTGCGTCAAGAGAAACTTGTTAAATTATTAAAAAAAATGTTGTTTTTCACAACTTCTTGTCTTCATTAACTTAATAACATTTTACCTGGGCCCGCTCCCCATCGTATTTGTATTCACAAGTGAACTCCATGTTTTGAAACTTATCTAAGATCTCAGATACTCCTTTTGTAGGCTTAGCTAGCATAGGCCCAACCGGAACACCCGGTGAAAAACAACAAGTTTTGGGCAGATCCCATACACCACCAGAAAGTAGAGCAGGAACAATTTTATCATACACAGGAATAACTGAATACACTTGTTTAACAATTTTAGCAGCCTGAACAATGATATAAATTAAGTTACCATTAAAACAAAGTTTTAAAAAAAGGCACTGTGTAATGAATGTCAGCTGACCTCTTCTAGAGGTGAATCTATGTGCGCTGACGATGATGGTGTTTTTTCGGTATAGACTATTGCATGCCCGAGGGCAGTCAAAAGGGTTTGCTCTGCTAAACCAATTCGCAATTTTGTCTGAAGAATTTATTTAAATTCAAACAGTTACATATAAAATGATGAAATAAAAAATCCAATGGGACAACTTCAAGCGTAATTTCATATAAAGACCTGAAGTAGACGGATCAAATACTGAGGTTCACAGTCAGTTGCTGCAACAATAAGTCCCTTGATGTGATTCTTCTTCTTATCTTGACTGTCTTTCCCAGATTCCTATCAAGAACCAAATAAACAACTAAAAGTTAACCAATTGTTCTAAATATAAGCATAATTGTTCAACAATAAGTTCAGTATACCTTGGCAATAACTTTAAATGTATCAAAAACTTTAGCCACTGTCAATGGCTGCGGTTTACGCATCAAGGATTGAGACGAACGGCTTGCTTTAGCAACAAGACCCAAATCTCCAAGTTCCTGTAATCAAAACACAATATTTTTTCATGAACAACTGAGCATAACAAACAAGCAGACAATGAAAATGTGATGTTTAACAAATTTACAGACATACCTTATATTGCTTCTTAATATGTGCTTCTTTTCCACCACAAGCTTCTGCAAGAGTCTTGATAATTGAAGCATCCCCAATCCCAAGCTCGAGCCCCTCGTGAGCTGGCGCAATTCTATTGGCTAAAAGATACACAACCGCAACCAAGTCATCAGGTGTTGTTTCAATTACAGTCCTCAACATGTTGCAGACCATTTCAGTGATCACAATCCGACCCGACTCTTTCGAAATCTCATCGAAAACCCTAACAAGAAACAGAAATGGCACCCGTTCTCCTTCTTCCCAATACGCAGCTTTTCTGGGGTCAAATTTAGCTGGCTTCTTCTTCAATTGAACAATACACTCATCCACATTAATCACCCTTTGTTTCTTCGATCCCTTTTCTTCCTCTGAGATGACCAAATTAGGGTTTGGTATATCTCGTTTGTCCCCATTTGATTCTATGGCTTCAAATTTAATCCGATTCGTATCTAATTTCTCTCGTTTTGGTGAGGCTTCGTTAGGTTTCGATTCGCTAATTGGGGTGGAATCAATTGGGGGTTTTGAATCTAGGGTTTTGCGTTTTTTGGGGGAAGATGAAGACGACGGAGTCTTGTTCTTCATTGCAGCTGCACGAGCGTTGGACATGAGTGCATCGAAGGCAGATGGCCGAGATGATGACATCTTGTTGGAGTATGAGATGGAGATTTTGAGAATGAATTTAGGAAGAGAATATCTTATACGATGAGAGATTGCGGCGGTTATGGTGTTAGTGTGAGTCACACTGTAACAGCATGACCGGAGCGATAGCATCAACCGGCGGTGGTTCGTGGTGGTGGCGACGGTGGTCGCCGGTGGCCCGGTGGGGTTTATTTCAGTGGGTTTTTTATGGAAATGAGAAAACTTGAGAGTTGGCGGGAACGATGATGCATTGGCGCTTTTTGTGGCTAACTTGAATCGTGTAAGGCTCGTAATATTCTTGAAAGTTTAATTGAATTATACAACAAAAAGACAAAATAAATTTATAAGATTTATTACGAAAACAATGTATCAAAATTAGATTATATGCATTTTTGGTATAGGTGGTGGGGACATCACATTAATTACGTTAAAATAACAAAAAATTTCACAAAATAACAAGTACATAAACAAATAGGTGATTGAGTAAATAGATTTAATCATCAACAAATACCTTATAAAAACTGACAAAGTTGATCTTCAACTTCACAATAATGCACACCTTGTTGGCGACCAGTTGAGTTATCCTACTCACAAACTGTCGCTTAGAGTTTTCACAATTCTTTTACTAAATTGATGTAAGTGTATTTCTTATATTATATGATATGGTTATAAATAATTGTAAGTGATGTGAAGAAAAAATATATATGTGTTCAATCTGTATTTTAGGGAAATACTATTTGGATCCAATAATTCATTTTAAATATATTTTAAGTGGTTATGAGTGAAAAAGAAAAAATATAATAATAAAAGTATAAAAAATATTATGTAATTAAAAAATATAAAAATTAGTAATATTTAATGCAGTTAGATAAATGAGGATGTGAAATGGGACTCTTTGAGTTAACTTACTAATTGTGAACTTTAGTGAACTTTTGCCATGGGTGGACCAAGTTGTCACTAATAAATCGTAAAATACTATGTGTGATTGCCAATGATAACTTGTTATGAATCCAGATTAGTTTCCATGACAGTTTCATTATTCATGTAAATACATAATTAACTTTCAATAGCTATTCAAAAGGTTAATAAAAATTACTATCATAGTGGTTGTCACTGTTTGGCTAGATAGTGAGGCCACACTAGAGGCTATGCCACTAGGACCTCTTACCGATGTAACAATCCATCAAGAGGCCGCATCCACTTGAACTTAATAATCTCGAACAAAAATTTGTTGCATATTACGCCACTTTTTGGTGCCGATTGAATACTATAACTTCACTCTAGTCTTGAGCGAATGTAATTATAATAAATGGGCATTGTTGGTAATTATATACCAAGTACAAGATAAAATGTTGAGTAAACAAGGATAATATTCTAACGTTTATGTAGACCAACTTTTGTGTATGGTTTTAACGTCCATCCGTTTCAGGGACCATACACAAAGGTTATTTTTGTCATTTCACACGTACTTAACAACAATACTTAACGTCCATCCGTTTCAGGGATTATCGTTGTTACGTTTGTGTACAGTATTGGACTAACTTTAATTTCAGAGAGTTGGGAACCAAAAGTGAAATTATGCCTAACTACTAGGACCACCCGTGTAATTCAGTATTTTATGTAAATAAATTACATAAATAAACAACAAATTTTTACTTTTATCTTTTTAGAACGGAAACTTACACTCATCCAACTTAATTTCAAATTCACACCACATATAATTTACACTAAACCGTCATTTAGAGCTCTAACTCTTAATGTTAATGCAATTTTCACGACTATAACATTAGCTAATTTTGCATTAAACCTAACCCACACCAGTTAAAAAAACGACATAATTAATATAATTTTGAAAATCAAAATATATCCATTTTACTTGTATATGCAATTAACAAACTCAAAATCCCAGTTAAAACATTTAAACCTATGTACTTTAGTGAAAGTGCTCAAATAGGAAAATAATATGAAAATTTTAAAAATAAATAAAATTAGAAGGTTGCAAAAATGCCCTCCCACCATAAATCCACTCATTATGAAATCAATAAAATCGATCCAAGGTTTTCCACATGACCACTAACGTAGGTAGACTAATTTCTTTTGAACTGCTTTAAAAATATACGATATTTAATCGGATATATTTATCCGTTTACAAGTCGGGATCTCATCACCGCCCCTTCATAAAGAAACCTATTATGAGAAAACAAACTCATTCAACTCTGAGTAATTTTACAACGAGTGAAAAAAATTTGTAAAAACTACCGTTAAAACAATCCAAATAAGACTTACTATATCCATGAAAATTATGTCCATTATCTCTATGATATAATTGTTCGATTATTCCTCACCAATAATAGTAATGATACTTTAACCCGTTACCCCCTATTTAAACCTTGTTATCTTTTTCACGTAAGGGTTGGGTTATACAAATACTCATTTATGTTATTAAGACATCCTATTATTTTTATTTTTTTTATGTATTTATATGTATATATAAAAAATATAAAAAGTATAAAATAAATTGGGTGATCATTTCATTGAAATCAAACAGCTCAAACATCCTCATTTCATTGAAATCGCCATAGTTTCACCAGACGGTTTATACCTAAGAGGTAACTCGTAATTCTTACTACTAAATCTAGCATAGTGTTCTTAGTTATTACACAAGTGTAAGTGTCAATTGAACCATACGATTCGTTTTTTGTGAAATTCATGTTGCAGATGTGATTAAGAAATTCAATTCTCTTAGAGGAAGAGGCATGGGTCCAATGTATTCATGGTCATGTAAGAGGTTAATTCATGTTAATCTGATTAATTTATTCCAGTTTCATTGGCATGTTCAGATGTTCTTAATTGGATCTTCATGTTATTCTTGATGATGTAGAAGCTATAAGAATGTTTTTGTGTGGAATGATCTTTGTGAAGATGACCTAATTGTTCCTGCTCATGAAAACGAATACGTTCTTAAAGGCTCAGAACTTGTTGAAGACAACAATTTAGGTGAAATTGAGCAAATTTTGTAGTTTTACAATTAAGCATTGATGATTCATTTCAAGAACACTAAAAATAAAAGCATGATATTGTTTCCAGGTAGTTTTGCTCCTGCTAGAGGCATTAGATTGCGAAATTTAGAACAATTAGATGAACCACGATCTTCGATTACTCGAGATGATTATTCGTCTTTAACAAACATTATAGACGGAGAGAATAAAATGTCTCAGGATGATGATGGTTATCATAGCTTAACACCATACAAGATCTACAAGTGTAGTCAACGCATTGCTGATGCTTCAACTTAAAACGGATAAAGATGTAAATGTTCAAGGAACTTGCAAAAGAAGTTTTCTAACTGATAATAGTGTTGTGGAATCGTTAACCAGTGAGTCTCTTCCATCCTCATTCGGTGCATATTCGTCTATTGGCAATACTGAAACGTTAGAATCTCTAATGAAAGCTGATGATAATGAACTGAACGCCTATGAAAAACTCAAAGAACAACATGAAGAAGAATATCAAGTTCCAACTCAAACAAAGTTCAGGGCATCCAGTATGCTGTTACAACTGATCTCATGTGGGTCAATTTTCTCACATAATCACGACTTTAGTCAAGAAATTCAAAACTGTCATCAAGTTTACTCTCATCGTCTGCAACGTTGGGTAATCTCGATTGCTTGTCAGAAAATCCAATATTGGAAGATAAGCAATACTTCAATGGGAGTTTGATAGAGACAAAATCGCGTAAGAAAGAAGAAATCAACAGTCAAACAATCTTCTTCCAATAGTGTTAACAGGTTTGTCACTACTCTCTAGCATTTGTGTTATGACTAATGTGTGAATTCAGTTATTATTAACCTTTAGGGGTTACAGTGTGACATGGTGATACGTGCTTGAGTCCCCTACTTGCAGTGATTTTTTGCCTTATAACCCCCTTGAAGGCCACTGTTTTAGAATTGATTACCAAAAAACAGTTTAGAATTTAGATATTATCAGTAGAAATTACACCTAGAATTGATTCAGTAATGCAGGATCAATAAATGTGCTTCAACATTAACTTGTGCAAAGTGCATACCAAGATCAATCATGGGGTCACTAAGCAAACATCCAAGAATTGCATCAGTGAAAGTACTACCTCATGCATTCTATCACCTTGCATATTCAACAATGGTAGCAAGAGAATTGCAGTAGCCTGCTTATCCAAGAAACCATCCAAGAGAATCGAATCCTTCGGAGACAACAAGGAGAAAGTGATCAAAATCGAAGAAAGGTTTTAGTTATATGCAAACTGTTGTTTATCAAGGTACTCTTGTATTGTTCAGGTTGGTCAAAAACTGGAAATGTTTTTGGTTCTTCAAACAGGCTTGCTTCTGGAGCGCGAGTCATCATCCACTTGGAATCAAATGATCGTCCAACATTCACACGGTAATTCTTGCTTATTTAGGTAGTTTTACAGACCATCTTGTTTCTTCGTCACGGATACTTTGATAAATGGACAGGACAGTTCCTGGATATTATGTCTAGCATTAGTGTCCTCTTGTTTTACTTCAACTATAAATGTAGTAAAACATTTGCTTCAATTATCTCAATTGGTTCCAACTTGAAATGTTGCTTCAAATACGTGCAGCTGCATAGTATCAATCAAGCCATTGATGCAATGTCGACGCATATAAAATGTCATAAAAACAGTATTGACATTTGTGCTATAATTATGTAATTGCATACATGATGCCCAATGCAGTGTGTTTGCGAATTTTGTTACTTGCGTTGTGGTGGCTACATTAACGTAGTTAAATATTTAAAAGAAGTGACGACTTGGTAATGAAGATCGAAACATAGATATAAAGCAGATTTATAATGGTACCGATGTTTTTTGATCGATATCACTTTCTTTCTTTACGGTGTCATCATGCTATCGTCAATAGATATACGATAACCAAAAAAACAATCTATTTAAAAAACTAGCTTAACCAATAGATCAACCTATAATTAAGCCTTCGCGTTGCGACGGAGGCGTAAAACCATGTCATGTAGCACGAATGTCACACTACTGTCAGCTACCACCAACACTGAAGTTGCGATGTGTAATTAGACCGAAACGTAAAACATAAAAAAGTTTAACTAAGTCGATCTAGGCTCCACGTGTCGATGAGTCCGTCAAATAGGTAAAATAGACATAAAAATATTTAACCACACATGCACGTTGCGGCATGTTAGGTCACAAAATTTAGAGGGAAACTTAAAAACGTTGAGCCACACATGCATGTTACGTCGTGTTAACTTGCAAACTTAGAACGAAACGTAAAACAAAAGTTTACGAAAGATAAAAACTTTGGATTAAAATTGTAAAGTAAAAAAGTTGTAAGGTCAAATAACAAAAGATTAAAAGTTTGGGCTAAAAGTAAAATCCTAATTTTTGTGAGGTTACATTGTAAAGATAAAAGTTTACGGTTAAAACTTAAAAGTTATTTTTTTTTATAAAAGACTCTCTAAACATAATGTATAACATCTTATGCATAAAAAAATGAAAATTAGTATATTATAAATTAATATAAAATTTTAGTATGTTAAGAGTGTATATTGTATATATTATAAGGGGTAAACTTGAAAGTCTTAAAAGGAAAAAGGTTAAATTGAAAAGTTTAAAATTTGAATGTTAAAAAATTAAAAAAATTACATGGGCCGTGGCAATAAAAAGAGACTATGATCGAAGAATTGTTAGTTGGATAGGGATACCACCAATTTGGGTCGGATGTATCTTTCTCGTGGATCGGGTTTTTTTCTGTTACGTATCATCTCATCGCACTCACTCACTAGTGAAGGGCATACCTAATAAACCGCTTGCTAATTAAACTCATTACTAAAGAGTATACCAAGAATATAATAAACCACTTAGGAGACCAAAAAAATATTTTTAAAAAATAACTCTATTTTCTTTAAAATGTATATCCAAATGCTCTATGAAAATATAAAGAAAGTTGCGTAGCCTGTTTTTCTAGAAATACTAACGGATACAAGTTACTTTTGAAACTAAAATTGTTAAATGAAATGTAATAATAAAATTTTCAATTAGTAAAACAGATTTTTGTCACGCGTTCATAGGCTAAACTTCCAAGCTCACGAACATGAGTGTAGTCACGACTAACGTAAATGAAATGTTTGAAAATTGAAGTTTGTAACTTTTATCCACTTATGGCCCTCTTTTACGGACCCATGCCCTACAAAGGTAAATGAAATGTTTGAAAATTGAAATTTGTAATTTTATAGCATTGCGGATAATAGAATGCTTACTATACAATAGGGTTAATTTTTTATTGTTTGGTTTGAGGGACAATCGTATTAATGTCTTCTTTTTATTTAGAAACTTCTTTAGAATGCTTACGGACAATCGTATTATATGTGTGTCAGGGGAAATATTCAAAATAAACTTGTGCTTGTGTAATAAGAAGTTTTATAAATTATAGAATTTAAACCATATTTATTGAGATTTGATAGAAATAAATTTAAATTTTAAAGATTAAAAATATTAATTCACCATTAAAAGTTTTGTAAGTTGTTTTAGTTTCAGTCTTAAAGTTCATAAGTTATTTAAATTCAAAATAATAAGATATATTGATTGAAATTATTGAAACAAATAATAAAACTTTTAAATTAAAATTTATGCTTTTAAACTCTTAGAAGAGAATAATTATTTTTATCAAACTTTAAGAAAAAAAGTGAAATAAACTCTCAGTTATATATCTCAATTATATGTGTTTGCGTAATAATTGATACTTCACACAATGTCTTCAGTTTTTTGCGTTACGGAATTCGCATTTGTTGCGATCATATCTTATTCATAATAATAAGAAATATTAATTTAAGGATTGTAACGAACATATTCTTTTAAATATTGTTCGCCACATAATATATTGACAATAAGAAATTAGAATCTCAAAATTGTTTGTCACATACTATTTTAAGACAAGAAATATAATAATGTAGCTATGTATTATTTTAAACAAAGAAATATTGTTATGTAGCGCAAAATTGGTAGGTAAAAATGGTTATCAGAAGTCTCATGACTCATGATAGTTGTATTGTCGACAGTGACATAAATCGGACTAAAAAAGATCAAGACAAAGAGATTAACAAGATGAGTTGGTGTGATCTTTATTGTAAATATTCATTACCAATGTAATATGTTTAAGTTGATTAGTGATTAGCAAGACGATTTTAAAGATGATCACTATCTTTAATGAATACTAGTGTTATTCAATTGTAAATACTAAAAGAGTAATCACTACCTGATTAGCGAGACGAGTTTAAAGGTGATCACTACATTTATAGTGAAACGTTAAAGTAGGATCACTACCAAGACAAGTGAGATGTAACGATGTGATCACTACTTATGAGCGTGACACTGTAACAATGATTTTTATCATTTTAGAAAGACGATCTTAAATGGATGGAAGACAAACTTTGGATTGAGGATCGAAGAGTGAATGTACAATGAAATTGTTAGCATTTACCAATATACATCCGATGTTAGCACTTCATTTATCTTTTTACACACTTAAAAATAGATTATTTCCAAGTACTAACATAAACTTGTTAAAAATCAAAACAAATTTGTAAATAACATATATTCCACCCTCTAAACAGTTACACAATATTAGAAAACTTAAATTCCACGACCAAAACAAATCTAATAAAACAAGAACCACATAAATTAAATCACACGCTTTAAAACAAGTTTGATAAAACAAGACTTAGAGGTTGTTTGTTTCAGCTTATTAGTGGTTTAAATATCTGAATGATTAAGCATTTAATGGTTTAGATTGTTTGTTTCGCAAACAAATGTCTGAATGGTTCAGATATTTGTCTCTGAATTGTTAAACATTATACTGAGTCTGAATTAATAAGATCTCTTATGTGAATTTGTCAAACATTTGTTTTTGAATAGTTAATCGATATACTAGCTCTTAATGGTTCAAACATTTTAATGGTTCAACGTTTAATAATTCAGATCTATTATTGATTCAACAATTAATCATTCAAAAATTACCAAAGAACCCTTACACGATTTTACACCAAACAGTAAACTTACATTCAAAACAACTTCTAGTTAAATAAACGAGAAATATGCTTTTACAACCACGAAAAAACATCTCTCACCAAGTGAAGAGCACCGAATAAGGCTATCACACCGTCTAACAATACTCTTGAAAAAATATGGTATTAAATAAGTACTTTAATCAATAAAAGATATAATATATTAAAAAACTTAAATGATTTTATTAAAATAGATCTATAATTATAAAATCTAAATTGATTTTATTGGGTGTCGGTATCAAAGTTTTCTTAAAGGTCGATTTTAAATTTTATTAAAGATCGATGCTATATTTTATAGGGGTTGATAATAAAGTTTCATGAAAATTATCGGGATTAGATAGTATACATTCTAAACAAAAAAAATCATCGGGTGCGTACGATGTGGCTTTGCACCTAGAACCGTGAGTGTGGCCACAAATGTTGTCGTTTGGTTGAAACCGGCCACCACCACAGAGTACGTGACATGTGGGCCAACTCTACGCTTGGGGCGTAGATAGCCTTAGAAAAGATTACAACGCTCTTATTTGTGTTTATTAGCCTTAGAAAAGATTACAACGCTCTTATTTGTTTTTATCATTCATGTTTATCTTAAAATGAAACGCTATTTTAAGTTGGCCAACACATCAACCAAAGTAGGTTAACAAATACAAAGGAGCAAGATCCTAACCACTTGTGTAGCATTACTATATTATAATTACACATGGGAATGAATAGTTTCGCTTTAAATTTTTTGACTTGAATCGCATTAGTTTGATTAGTTTGAAGTATTTATATTTTAACCCAAAGTTTTGTTTATTTGATTTTGATCACTAAAGTTTAAGATTTTTGAGTTCGGCCACCAAACTATTTATAGTGATTTTTTTACCGCATTTAACCACTAGAGTTTAGTATAATATATTTTGGCTACCGGTACGGTTTTTTGACTCTACTCAGTAAAGTTTAGAATATTAAAGTTTAACCACTAAACTATATATAGTGAAATTTTATTTTTTCGAGTTTGACCTATCAAGTTTAGTATTTTTGAGTTTCTCCGCCAAACTTTGATTTTATGATTTCCGATGAGCCGATACATAACGACCAAAGTAACATATAGTTGTATGCGGGGAAAATGACAGGACTCCGACCGCTAGCACGTGACTTTGACCTCTTAAAGTTTAGGATCGTAGAGTTTGGTCGCTAAACTATTTGTCTGTTTGTAGTGAAGTTTTATTTTTTCGGGTTTGGCCATTAAAGTTTAGTATTTTTTTTAGTTTCGCCACCGAAGTTCGCTTTTATGATTTCTAACGAGCTGAACAAATAACGATTAAAGTAACGTTGTGTATGGGGATCTGGCTTCCGCTGCGAAGCGCGGTGATAAGAAACTAGTGCAAATAAAAAAGGGCCAAGCCTAGTCTACTAATTGAAGTACCGTATATATTAGAGAAAAAGATAATAATACAAATTGTACATTTAGTTTGACCAAAATAATCAACTGTTCTAACTTTATAACAGTAAAGTTTGGGATCTATCGTAGATGGATTGTAATATTTTTTAGGCCAAACACTGACTTCTTTTAAAATAAAAAATAAAAAAAATCAACTTTCTGTAAAGTAATTATTGTACCAGTTTAGACAAATGATCCCATGTATATTGAGTTTGAGTAAATGACATGAAAAGTGCCTGTGTGTGTTTTTGTGTTTTTTTAAACTAAAGTGTATTTTAGTCAAAAAGTTAAGGTTAGACCCAAAACATGTTACCTACTGACCCAAAACATGTTACTTTTATAATTAGACATCAAACTTGTTTTTTTTTGTCGGGGACTCTTTTTTTAATTAACTCTAGGAGAAACATCTTAATTGTTATGGATTCAAAACTATACAGAAGCTATATATATTGTCCATTAATCACATAAACACTCTTAGTAAAATGAAATGATAACTTTTGGAACCCTAAAAATACAACACATAGAATAATGCATAATGAAAACACTATATAGATGATTATTAAAAACTTAGCTATATAACAAGTTTTCATGTTTATATGTTTTATGAGGTTACTAGCTAACACATTGTTTGTATAAGTATTTGGTTATCCAATTTAGTCTCTTCGTGCATAGAGGATCACATGCTCTTATTGTAATGTAGAATTATATGACATTAAAGGTAGGGAATAGGTTATTTTGATTTGCCCACTCCCGTATTCTCACATTGATGTATGTGCTAACTAACTAATGTCAACCACATTAATTCACTGAACCCCATAAGTTTGAGATACATGCATCTTTATGATAATGGTTATTTCATAAAACCATATGTTATGAAGTTGTTATTCGTATTTCACGCCCTAAAATCTATCTTTTTTTTTTGTCCTCTGTCGTCAATATGCAATATTATGCATGTTTTTCTTTCTTTTACGTTAGGTTATCTGTAGTATCTCTGAGAGCATTGAGTGCTGAAAGAGATTAGTAGACCTTTCATATATCAATGTAAATATGTAATGTATAAAAATATGTAAGCTATGTATTTCTTCCCCAATGTCGTATTTTGGGACATTTTAAGTGTTAGTAAAACTACGTTTACTTTTTTTAGTTTAATAAAGAAAACACGACAATCGTTTACTATCTTATTTTAATAAAAATATCACGTCATTCATCACCTCTTCCTGGATAGGGTGTTAGAGGTGGTCCATAGATTCATCTTAAATAGCAGATGATCTCCCCTAAATCGATATGTGATTTGGGAAAGGAAGAAAATCTTATTTTCAATTAGTAAAATAGTGCCAAAATATAAGAGTGTGAGGAGACAAGAATATATTAAAAGAATCATAGATTTTTTTTGTCTACCAAATATCATATAAAATATTAATTGTCATATACTCCAAAACCCTCTCGCCCTAACTATTGCCTTCTAATTACAAATTTATTATTTTGATAAAAAAAGTTAAATGATTTCAGAATTATTAAATAATAAAAATCATATTAATTCTCTTTCGAATAACTACCAACTCTATGGTTGTATGATTCACGCCATTTTGATATTTAAGAAATAAATAAAAACTAGAATATTCTCAATGATCGTATGTATTGACTTCCCATAAGTCCATAACTAGAAAGTTATTCTTGTTTTAAAATAAATACAACCCCTTTTTTAAAATTATCCTGAAATCAATATATCATAATTATTAAATTAAACATGGACAAACCTTTATTATATTATATATTGATAATTAAGTAATTATAATAAAAGATTTAGATCATATTCCAAATCTCCTTTTATTGTTTAAATTAAACAGATGACGTTTGATTGTTTAAACAGTGGAACTTAGTTGTTTTGTTTTTGAATCTATTTACTAGATCTTACGGTGGATTCGTGGAAGCACTTCTTACTTCTAATTGATCAAGTTATAATAGCAAAATGAATTTATTTAGGGATAATTACTTATATGACTCGGAGAAAATGGGAAGTGGAGCATGTGTTCATCTTAGCTCCACTGCTTTAAGTTAAACTCGAGTTTGACGCGAAAACTAGCTATAGATGTGATTTTTATGATGTATTTTCAAGCTCGAGTTTGATTCAAGGATGATGTAAATCGAAACCAAATCTATCTATTATAATAAAAATAAAGTATTTATTGGACACTTGTTACAATTCTATAGCTTCTAATTTTATTTTTCCCGTCTATCTCTCATATTAAATAATTACCTTAATTACAATGATATTATATAATTTTTTTAGATTAAATATTTTTTTAATAATTTAAGAAAGAATTATTTTTATAAACATAATTTCCAAGGTAACGTTTGTTAAGATTAGAAACTTTTCTAAAACATCAAACTTTTTTAAAAATATAAAATATTTAAAAATTAGTGTTTTTAAATAGTAAATTTTTATAAACCAAAATAATTAAAATTTAGAGTTATAAGGAGGTTTTTTTAGAAATGACACTTTTTTAAAATGGTTTGTTTTGAAACAAAATGTTGAAAATATTTTTTAGAAAACAAAGAAATTATTTTATTACTATTATTCACAAGTAATTTCAATAATATCCTATATCAAAAGATCAATTTATAATTAAAAAAATTTAATCATTAATTATTTATATTTATTTATTCATACCGTGTAATATATATGATCCTGACTTAGCATAGATGATGGATATCAAACTAAATGCCCAAACCATCTTACACGATGTGTCCTTTTATAAGAAGTATCTAAATTTCTTAGGTAATGATTAAACTTTGATTTTACAAACCAACTTATAAATGCTAAAATTGATTACATAAATAAGAGTTTAAACGTCAATGAGTCTTAGATCAATTGGTTTAGGAAGAGACACCTTATGACTTTCTAAAGCGGAGGTCATGGGTTGAAGTCTCACTAGATGCAATATGCTTCTAATGAGCCAAAGGTTTTACCACAGTGGACCTTTAGGTGGTGGGTTTCCCTTGGAATGGTAGGCGAGCCTGGTCACCAGCACTGTCTGTGTTCGCGGGCGTGGGTGACTTTTCGCCAATGAGTTTACCCGGGTGACCGGGCTTAAAAAATTATTCGTTGGCCGTTTAAAAAAAATATAATAATAAGAGTGTAAACCAAGGCAACTAGTAATCTGTCGTTTTACACTAAAAAAAGATAATAAATTAGCTAAAATTTAGGAATATTATTAACTGACGAAACCACAGCCTTTATGATTTTACACTAGAACGTTCAATTATGATTTTTAATCTAAAAAGGAGTATGAATTAGAATATGAATAAGAGCAAGGATTAGCATATGTTTAGTGTGATTAGAAACTTGGTATTTATATTAATCAAAATACTCCTAGATGATAAAGATCAATAATATGGTAGCTAGCACGATAGTCCGGCTAGATAATTAATGCGCCCTCGGTTACTGCACTAAATATGTAGTTTGTATCTGTTTTGGTCTATTTGTATACGTAGCGCGCACTAAACCAGTAACAACTTTGTATGTATGCAACCCATGATCATAACTAGAATTAATATATACGAAACTCTTAGGTATTCTTTCTTTTTTCTGCAGGAAAACGTCTGCAATCTGCGGATCACATCAGCAAACATCTGCAACAAAATATGTGAACTAAATGTCTGCAGTCTACAAGAAATTGACTATTTGTTTTTAACATTTGCAGAGTCATAAAACAATTTGACAACCAACAGGTTCTAGGGGGAGAAGGGCCGGCGGGCGCAGGTGGGGGAAGGGGGGAAGCGGTCGGCTGGCGCTGGTGGGGGAGGAGGCGGGCGACATGCTCAGGAGAGGGGGCGGCTGGAGGGTGCAGGTGGGGGGAGGAGGAGGCGACCAGCGGGCGCATGATGGGGGAGATGGTCGGCGGGCGCATGATAGGGGAGACGGCCGGCAAGTGGGGGGAGGTGAGAATGTATTGAAAACTTTAGAAGAGGTTAGAAGACCTCAGAAGTGTTAAGTTCATGTTTTCTCCAAGCAGACGTTATGAAAATGTTTTTTTAATGAAACGTCTTCCAAAAATAAAACAGTCTGCGCACTCAAAACCTCTTCCCGCGTATGCGTCCGCGCAGATGAAAAGATGGGGAAGAGGTTTTTCCAAAAAACAAACACTACCTTAGTGTTCCCAAGGCCAATGTATCTAAAATTTATCTTCAATTGGTATATTCTGCTTTTAAGTGATGTATCCCGTAACTAGAAAGTTGAAAATTTAGGAAATGTTGTTAGAAAATATAAATTTTAGATTGCAAGGTTAGTAAGGGCATATCACTTATTATCACACTACTAGTGACTTAATAGCTGAAAATACCATTTAAGCTTTGTTTAAATTTCGATTCTAATAGGCTATGTATGTAAAAGGTTGGTGTCTTGGTGATGACTTGGATGACTTAACAATTGCTATTGTTTGGGCCAAGACTTGGTCCCATGTCATCATGAGAGGCAAACCTCTATGTATGTACATAGATTTTGGCTCAATTTCAGATACACGGTTAACATTTAACTTGGATTAACCATTTTCAAACCCGACATTTAAGGATGTGCATAAGTCGTGCTAAGTCATGCTCATATATACTTGAGGTTTGTTTTTCTTTTCTGGTAAGGTTTAAATCCACAACATATTAGTTATAGTTTTGGGACTCCGCTTTTAACTTCTTAATTACCGCTAAACCTCAACCCTCAACACTTATGTGCTCAAGCTTGCTCCTATAAGTTGAGTGGACTCAAGCTCAACTTGTTATAATCTAGAGGCTTGAGTTTTTCAAACTTACTCCCTTGACCATTCTTATATATATGTATTATTATATATTAATTTTACGGATTTATGTGTACATAAGTAGTTAAGGTTTTATGTTCTAGTCCCCTGTTCAACGAGATTTTACTGTAAATATTTGTTACTTATATATATATATA
>BJCM01083154.1:0-20509 GCA_018326385.1 Flaveria bidentis | reverse complement strand
TTATTAAAAAAATCCACTAATGAATCGAAAATTTACACTATTCAGTCAAAAAATTACATTACTGATAAAAAAAGGGGCCAGGCCACCCGCCCCTAAGAAGCTTCGCCAATGATTAAACACTCATAAAACAATCACATATCTAGTCGAGCATATAGCGTACTAACCGGATTAAAGGCTCAAACTTATTTAGGTTTGATCAACAAAGTCAACACTAGTTTTGTTGGTTCAAGCCCCTCTTGTAAACACACAAAGCGCACACACTATAAAATGTTTTAATGTGTTATTTTTTAACTCAAAAATACGATTACAGGGTGTAAAAATAAAAAAAGGAAACTACTACTATATATATTAACCAAACAAAAATAGCACATGCTAAATATGACCAAGTACTCCTATATTTTAGTAACAACCATCAATGTCCACTCGTTCCCCAAGTCATTTCTATGAAACCATTTCTAACGTGCATATCATATCCTAAAAAACTCGATCAAACTTAGATCAATTCCATACCCGCGACCAGTTTGCTATTCGGTAACCCATTTACTCACTGACCCATGACCCGTGTGTCCCGTGAACAAATTCAATTAATACAACAAGTTTTAATAGGTTTAAAAACTGCTTCTTGAGGAGGTTAGGCCAGGTTTGTCCGAATCAAAAACCAGGTTTTCGGTTCGTTTGGATTCAAATGAGACTAGTTTGATAATCAGGTCGGTTGTCTGTTTCGGTTCTCAAATCGATTTTTCTGCACCTCTACTCGAGCACAAACGGGTATGGACCCACTTAAGAAATATGGGCTCACCAAATTTATATAATTTCCTTTCTGTGAGTTTTAGCCCAATTTGACGGCATATTGAAGACTAAAGCTGTAGAAAAAAAAAGAAGCACATGCTCAAATAAAACTTTTTGACCATTTTGTTGATTAGATATAGGTTAGATATGTGAGCTCTACTCCACAAATATCTCAAATATCCATTTGTCTTTATACAAAGATTATATATATCTTGTTAAAAAGTCTTTATTCACATAAACTACTCATACTTTTCATTGACTAAAAACAAATGAGCTTTGATTTTACCAAAATCCATAAAAGTGGCATGATATGAATCAAGCCATAATGTTAGTCCCTTACACCACCTTCTTCGTTCTAATGTTAACAGCTTCTGGATCATTCGACGCCATAGGTGTGCATCAAAACATCTCAGATGGCGAGACCATTGTTTCACGGAGTGCGAGATTTGAGCTTGGTTTCTTTAGCCCGGGCGACTCCAAAAATCGATACCTGGGGATATGGTTTAAGAACACAACACCGCAAACGGTTACATGGGTTGCAAACCGCAAAACACCACTTACGGACAACTCAGGTGTGGTCAACCTGGACAACCAAGGGAACCTAACCCTCGTTAATGGTAACGGCAAAGTCATTTGGTCATCCAACTCCTCGACGTCCGGTACAAATATCAACTTGGTAGCACAACTCTTGGATTCAGGCAATCTTGTAATAATTAATAAAGGTAATATAACCGACGTTGTGAATTTTATCTGGCAAAGTTTTGATTACCCTGGAGATACCTACTTAAGGGGAATGAAGTTGGGCAAGAACTTCATAACGGGAAAAGAAACATATATGACATCATGGAGAAGTGCAGATGATCCATCCCTTGGTGAGTATACTTTAAGGTTTTTAATGGTTAAGGGTAAATACCAACAATTATACATTACCAAAAACTCTACTATTGAAACAAGGATCGGGCCGTATATTGGCATATCGTTTTCAGGCCGTCCGCAATTTACTCATGTCCCTGGTAATCTGAGGTACAATACTAAAATGGTTGCGAATCCGAACGAGATGTATTTTACGAATGTTTATAATAGTCAGGACACCACGTTCATCTCAAGAATGACGATAACTCCTAGCGGTAAACTTGAGAACTCGCAGCTAAAATTTTTCAAATCTTGAATGGATGTCGGTTTCTACCTTACCAGTAGATTATTGTGACAACTATTGAGTATTTGGCGCGTATGGGAGTTGTAATACCGTCACTTCTCCATACTGTGGGTGCTTGAAAGGATTTGAACAAAAAACCTCGAATGATACGGGTCTTGATAATAATACAAGTGTTTGTAGACGGAGCATAGCTTTGACTTGCGGGCCTGAAGAGGGATTTCAAAAGTTTTCAAGCATGAAATTGCCGGATACAGAGAATGCGGTGTTTAATAGCAATATGAGTCTAGTAGATTGTGAGGTTGCTTGCAAGAACAATTGCTCGTGCAACGCTTATGCAGATCCAAACATCACTGCAGGTGGAGTTGGGTGCTTGTTATGGTTTGGGGGTCTAACTGATGTCCGAGTGTACCCACAGAACGGGCAAGATCTGTATGTTAGACTTGCAGCCTCAGAATTATCGGGTACGTGCAATAACATTATTCGATTAACGTATTTCATGGTTATGCAGGTCACAACTTTATATTTTTCAGTATGGTTTAGAGCTAATGTTTTTATGTGAATAGCTAAGACGTAACTCATGTTTGTTTTTTGCTGTAAACTTGACAATATATTGTTTCCTTATAGAACTCCATTTAAGGTTCCACACAAAGAAACGAGTGGTTATGGTAGTAATTATTTTGTCAATATCATTTGTGTTGACTTTGTTGGGCCTCATATTGACACTCTACATTAGAAGGAAATGGAAGAAGAGCATAGATGCAATCAGCGAGATGGGAAGTGCAGAGGTTCTGTTGTTTGGATTATCTAAAATTTCTAGGGCGACAAATGACTTTTCGGATGACAACAAGCTGGGAGAAGGTGAATTTGGACTAGTTTACAAGGTAAATGATGTGAATAGATGTTCATATATAAATAAGTACATATTAAACATCTTTGGATTTACTTTCAACACAAGTGTAAATACTATGAATAACGACAATCTTGATCTATTAGGGTGTGCTAGAAGAAGGACAAGAGATTGCCGTGAAACGGCTATCAAAGTCATCTGGACAGGGGCTTGATGAATTCATGAATGAAGTTATATGCATTGCTAAACTTCAACATTGGAATCTTGTGAAGCTCTTAGGATATTGCGTACAAGGGGATGATAAAATGCTAATCTACGAATATATGCCTAACAAAAGCCTTGAGAGTTTTTTATTTGGTTAGGCCAGCTTATAACTCTAAAATTACAGATTTATTAAAAATGCAAAGGAATGTAATATTTTATAAACTTAGTTGTTACATATTTGGCAGATGAATCAAGAAAGTTGTTACTTAATTGGCCACAACGCTTCCACATAATTCTTGGGATTGCTCGAGGTCTTCTTTATCTTCATCAAGATTCCCGGATTAAAGTTGTACATAGGGACTTAAAAGCAGGGAATATTTTACTTGATCATCAGTTGCGTCCTAAGATATCAGACTTCGGCTTGGCTAGAATGTTCAAAGAAGACGAAAATGAAGCAAAAACAAGGAGAGTTGTGGGAACTTTGTAAGAATCAATGAACTCAATTCGTATCGTTCAACATATTTTTGTACATGATATATGTCTTGTGCTTATTAATTCAGGGGCTATATACCTCCAGAGTATGCAGTGAATGGTCTCTACTCGATAAAGTCAGATATTTTCAGCTTTGGGGTTTTATTACTAGAAATTGTGAGCGGGAAGAAAAATAGAGGTTTTGTTCATGAAGACCATGATGATAACCTTCTTGGACATGCAAGTGTGTTGAATATAATCATCCATTGATAGAATTATTCTATGCATCATGTAGTATCACTACATTAGGGAAGTTCAAATAACAACAACTAGAGAAACCAGTTTTTGACCTTGGATCATTCATTGAGATCTCACTCTAACATGTATGTTTCACTCCATGAATCATGAATACCCACTTGTTTTCGTCTACTCCATGATGAAAGGCTAAAGAGTGGCTCATTTGGAATATGAGTATGATATGGCTAGTTAAGCTCTAAAACATCCATTTGTGATTTGAATTAGCCAGTAGTCAAGAACAAGAACACGGGTGTTCTTTCTATACAAGCTAACTTTTGTATTTATATGGATTCATATAGGCATGGAGGCTTTATAAAGAAGGCAAGTCTCTTGATCTAATGGATGAATGTTTACGTGTGTCGTTTTCTACTGGTGAAGTGTTGCGATCGGTACATGTTGGCCTATTATGTGTTCAACAACGTGTTGAAGATAGACCTGTCACGTCAACTGTGGTTGAGATGTTGGGTGGTGAAGGCTCACTTCCTTCTCTTAAAAAACCATCTTTCTTTATTCAAGAAAGTGAAATCAACTATAGTTTGGTTCTTCCTTTACTACCATCATCAGTCAATGGAGTAACAATTAGTCAACTAGATGGTAGATAACAAGAGTAAATGTTTCAATCATGTTTCGGTTCATAAGATGCCTAAAGTAGTTATATATTAAGAATGTGATTAATTTGATCGGTATGTATTTATCACTTGATATGGAAATAAATATGTTTTTATGATATTTTGAGAAAGTTAGGAAAGTAAACACTCTCAAGATGTGTTATACTCTTAAAGTCGTATAAGAAAGAAGATTACGTCTTTAGTTGCCATGTGAACGTAAGGTTACTATTCTACTTTTGCTCGGGTATTAATCATATGTAATGTAGGTTATGTGCAAATAGAACTCAACATATCACTCTTGTATAGTCTTTTGGTCCCAAAAGTTAAATCTAAAGTTACTTCAAACTTTTATAAAATGCATAAAAACTGAAGAAATTTAACGTGCGAGACCAAGCATTCAACATACACACAAATGTTTGAACTAACTTTATAATTTTTAATATCTAAGGACTAAACATGCAATTTGATCGAACCATAGGGACTATTTTTATAATTTTCTCTTTTTTTATATGTATTCTAAATATAATAAAGACTTAATTACACGAATGGTCCCTATGGTAGTCCTAATTTCACTTTTTGTCCCTAACTCTTACAAATTACAAGCTTAATCCAATACTTTGCACAAACGTAACAAATAAAGTCCCTAAAGTGGATGTTTGTTAATTTTGATTGTTAATCTTTTTTAAAATGACTATAATACCCCTACTTATTGAAAATAGATTTTTACTTAGAAGAAGAGCTACCCACTTAATATATGTTAAATAAAAAAGTGAGACCCATTAATCCACCATTTCACTTTCTTCCATAAAAACCACCACCACACCGGTCGGAATACTAGTCCGACATCCCTCTGAAATCTCTAGCGACCGATCTTTTTCCTTATAGTCAATACCACACTTCTTCATCTCCACCAGTTTCCCTCAACCACTACCTCCAACCCCCCATCCTCAATCCACCTCGAGTTCCCTCGTTCTGCTGGATAAATGATGAAGTGAGGTGGACGGTCGACCGGTTTTAAGCCAACATAAATTAAGTCAAACAATTTCAGACGACGAGAAGGTGGAGGTCAGCCGAATTTAGGTTGTCATCGCCATCTCCATCACCATCTTGTTTCCTCCATCGCCATCAGCCCATCAATATTGCCTCCCACCATATCTATAATGGTTCTTACCGGAATAATGGGAGAATGGTTAGCTTGATCCGGATGGATTTATCCCACCACCGATTCTGGTTATTATGGGTGTCGGTTTTTTGCAACGGATGGACCCTAAAGAATGGGAGGCAAATGAGAATGGAATTTGATCGATTTTCATGGTGTGGCGGTTCATGGTGTGTTGCGAATGATGAAGAACGAGAGACAATGATGTGGCAGTAACATTTTTTCGGCGAGAAGGTGGCAGTGGTCATCTGGGGGACGAGGAAGATGAAGTGGCGTGGGTTGGGTTGGGTGGGGTGTGGTAGAGAACTAGATAGTGAGCCCATATATTAGTGTTTGAGTTTTTCATGTTTTATAACAAAATATTATTCGAGAGGATAATTTGATCATTTCACATGTATTTAACGGTCAAAATTCACGGACATCCACTTCAAGGACCATTTTTTGTTACGTTTGTGCAAACCATTAGATTAAGCTTGTAATTTCGATGAGTTAGAAACCAAAAGTAAAATAAGGACTTTCCAAAGGAACCGCCCGTGTAATTAAGTCTATAATAAACTAGTGAATTGTCCCACATTGCCGAGGCCTTGATATTTAAAGTAACTTGAATTTATACCAGCTAATAAAAATGTATTATATTTGACACGACTGGTTTCCGAATAATTTACATCAAAATATGGACCAACTAAAACACACATAATAATAAGCATAAATTCGTATTATATCTGACCTGACACATTTTCGAAAGAGTTTATGATGAAACATAAACCACTTGAATTTATACCGACATGTGCATAAAAATAAGCATGTAAGAAAAATAGTGTTTTTAATATAAAGAATGGTACAACGTTTTGCGGGGGTGTCGAAACGTAAAGTAACCCGAATTTATACCTTTTGATTAAAACATATATATTGACCTGGCTCGTTTTGCGAAAAAAATTTATGTCAAAACGTAAACCAACTGAAAATATACATAAATATAAGCATGAAACGTATTATATTTGACCCTACTTATTTTCGGAAAAAACAAAATTTACATCAAAACGTACACGAGCTGAAACATACATAAAAATAGCCATAAAAATGTATTATATTTGACAAAACTCATTTCCTAGAAAAGTTTATGTTAAACGTAAATCAACTTCAATCTATACCAACATTGTATAAAAAATAAGCATGTAAAGCTCGATTACAAAGTCTTAAGAAAGTTAGGATGTAAGCGTCAATGTTAAAAGATAAAGGGTAAATGTATGAAAAAACACATAAAGACAAAAAAAATTCAAAAGAAGATAATTATAATTGAAAAGGTAAAAACACAAGTAGGTTAGTGCTCGATTTCAAAAGAATAAAATTTATGTGTTGGTTTTGAAATTGAAAGAAAAAAACTATAAACACAAAACTCGTAGTTGTTATTATATAAATAACATATTATACATCTATGTTGAGTGTATCGGGTTGGGTAGGTTTGAACTTTTCAAAACCAAAATGTGATATTCATTTTTTTCGGTTTGGACTCATATATTGTGTTTCACTTGACTACCGTTTTATGCATGATAGTTAACATTATATATAGAGAAATACCGTGATAAATTGAGAGCCACGCAACACTATCATATTCAAATTATTTGAGTTCACACTAATATTTTCAATTGAATAAAACTTAATTACAATGTGTGAGAATTTGTGAACAACAAAACAAATAATGATAATGACCAAATTCATTTAAAATCGTATCTTGCACGGGTTAGAGTATCCGCCTTTGGCAGTTATCAACTTAAAATTTAACTATTTTACCCCATCAGCGGTTGCCATCTCTTGGATCCCACTGCCAGGGGTGTTGCTCTCTTCGAACCCCGATTACTTAAAGGTTTCGTCAATAAAAAGTTTTCAATATCGAAAATTATAATAAACACAAAAAAACAAACGCTTCGCACCTCTTAAATATTTAATAAATATTATGATCAAATCGGTATTTAGTAGAATATCTAACATTTTAACGCTTTAACTATAATCTAAAATGTTAAAGATTCACAGTAGAGAACAAACATATGAACTAGAAACAAACCAAAGGGTCATAATCGACTACACAATAGCTTTTTGTGATTCTACATACTTTCTTGTGATCACGTATGAGGTTTCATTCGAAATTGTTTTGCAAAATCCAAAACAATATGTGTGTTACAGTCCCCAAATCTCCATTAACATGTCAATCTATCTGCAACACCATTTTTCACAAACATATGCTTATGATTTTCACACAGCTTCAATACATTCTCACATGGTATGTTTGTACTTCTTCTGTATCTATATGTGTATGCATACGCGTATGTTTTATGTTTATGTACGTATGGGCATTCTCATATGACGTGATGGCTGATTCATATGGTATCTTATGACTGCCTATAAGGTGTTTGATGAAATGCCTAGGTATACTATTGCATGATTTTCTTAGAGGAAAATGTTGGGTGTTTGATCAACTAAAAAAAAGTCTGTTGGCAAGATTCAAACCACAAAAGTATGTAATTTGATTTAAGTTGGATGAATTGTTAATTAAAGATTATAATATCATATGGCCCAGTGTGATATAAAGTTTACTTTTCATTGACCAAAGAAATTACCAAAGAAATTTCATTCAAGGATGAACATGAATATCCCCGATCGATGTTAATCCTTAAAAGTGCCATCAGGTGGTGAGGAAGGCCAAATTCTAAGAGTTTGTGTATAGGTATCAATCAAATAAACAATGTTACTCCCATATATCACCTTCTTCTTTCTATTGCTAACAACTTGTGGATCATTAGACACCATAGTTGTGCATCAAAACATCTCAGATGGTGAGTCCATTGTTTCAGGGAACACAAGATTTGAGCTTGGTTTCTTTAGCCCGGGCAACTCCAAAAATCGATACCTGGGGATATGGTTCAAGAGTCTGTCACCACTAACAGTTACATGGGTTGCAAACAGGGAAACACCACTTATAGATAACTCGGGCGTGGTCAAACTGGAGAACCAAGGGAGTTTGACTCTTGTTAATGGTAGTGGCAAAGTCATTTGGTCATCCAACTCCTCGGCATATGGTACAAATATCAATCTGGTAGCACAACTCTTGGATACAGGCAATTTGGTAATTAAGAATGAAAATAAAACTGACAGCGAAAGTTTTGTTTGGCAAAGTTTTGATTACCCTGGAGATACCTACTTAAATGGGATGAAGTTGGGCAAGAACTTCATAACCGGAAGAGAAACATACCTGACATCATGGAGGAGTGAAGATGATCCTTCCCCAGGTGAGTATACATTTAGGTATTTAATGATTAAGGGCAAATACCAGCAGGTATATATTATGAGAAACTCAGCTAGACAAATGAGGATTGGGCCGTATAATGGCATATCATTTTCTGGCCGATCACTCCTTACTCCCAACTCTGCTGATCCACCATACATTGGTTATATGGTTGTGAATCAGAATGAGATGTATTTCACTACTATTTCTAATAACAAAACCTCAACAGTCTTGGCAAGAACAATAGTAACTCCTGGCGGTAAACGTGAGATCTTACAGCTAGAATTTCCGGAACGAGAATGGATGACGATTAATTCCTTACCAGTAGATTATTGTGACAACTATGGAGTATGTGGCCTATACGGGAGCTGTAATACTGCCACTTCCCCCTACTGTGGGTGCTTGAAAGGATTTGAACGAAATATCTCAGATGAAACAAGTCCTGATAATAATACAAGTGTTTGTAGACGGAGCATAGCCTTGGATTGTGGGCCTGGAGAGGGATTTCTAAAGTTTTTAAGCATGAAACTACCGGACACAGAGAATGCTGTTTATAGTGGCAACATGAGTCTACAAGATTGTGAGGGAGCTTGCAAGAATAATTGCTCGTGCACTGCCTATGCAAATCCAAACATCACTGCAGGTGGAGTTGGGTGCTTGCTATGGTTTGGGGGTTTGATTGATGTCCGAGTTTACCCACAGAATGGGCAAGATCTTTATGTGAGACTTGCGGCCTCAGAATTTAGGTAAGCCAATAACATTACCATACTAATGCATCTCTTGTTTAAGTAGCATGCAATTTTCTATTTCTTCAGTTCTTAATCTATTAACCATGTTTATTCCAGCTTTTTGGTCGAACAATACTCGCTTATTAGCAAATTTGTAGCCAAGATATGCATGCTGCTTGTTAATTCTGTAGACATGATAATTTACTGTCTCTTTTAACTCTGTAACACTTATAAACTTCCATTCCAGGTTCCACAGAAAGAAAGGAGTAGTTATGGTAGTTACTTTTTCAATATTAGCTGTGTTGACTTTATTGGGCCTCATACTGACACTCTACATTATGAGAAAATGGAAGAAGAGATCTGATACAGAGAGCAGCAACCAGATGGGAAGTGCGGAGGTTTCGTTGTTTAGCTTATCAATAGTTTCTAGGGCTACAAATAACTTTTCTGTGGACAACAAGCTGGGGGAAGGTGGGTTTGGACCTGTGTACAAGGTAAATGAGTTTAATGAAAGTGATAATTTCTCACATGACCCACAACACAGCACTTAAATACTCAAATTTTGGGTTGTGGCATCTAACCAGTTTCACAAATGGCTCATGTTATGATTGACATGTTTGTCAGTGTTTAATTATACATGTCGACCTATCTAACTAAACACGTTTACGGCCTGTTTAGCCTGTTAACTGCAACCCACCAACCCATTTAATGCATTTACCATTTGATTTCATCCCACCAACTCATTTGACAAATTTAGATAAACGGATTAAATAGAGCGTGTTCTAATCACACGATATTAAGTGTGTCTAGGTAAGGGTCGATGTATTGGATAAGTATACATTTATGGGTCATGCTCAGGCTTAGTAAATCAACCCGCCTACCTGACATGATTTACACCCTAATTAGATGTGCATATCTGGATAGGTACATATGAGCAACTTTGGATTTACATTCAACACAAGTGTACGTACTATTTATAATGGCAATATCAATCTACCAGGGTCTATTAGAAGAAGGACAAGAGATTGCAGTGAAGCGGCTATCAAAGTCCTCTCGACAGGGGCTTGATGAATTTATGAATGAAGTTATATGCATCGCCAAACTTCAACATCGGAACCTTGTGAAGCTCTTAGGATATTGCATTCAAGGCTATGAGAAAATTTTAATCTATGAATATATGCCTAACAAAAGCCTGGACAATTTTTTATTCGGTGGGCTCTCTTTCAATCCTAAAAATACAATTTTTTTAAATTGTAAACGAATACAATATTTTATAAACTTTGTCGTTGCATATTTGGCAGATGAATCAAGAAAGTCGTTACTTGATTGGCCACAACGCTTCCACATAATTCATGGGATTGCTCGAGGTCTTCTATATCTTCATCAAGATTCTCGGCTTAAAATTGTACATAGAGACTTAAAAGCGGGGAACATCTTACTTGATCATCAGCTGCATCCAAAGATATCAGACTTTGGTTTGGCAAGAATGTTTAAAGAAGAAGAGAGTGAAGCAAAGACAAAGAGTGTCGTGGGAACTTTGTAAGAATTCCTGAATTGGATTTGGATTCTTCAATACATTTTTATATTTTATATGTTTTGTTTGTATTGATTCAGGGGATACATATCTCCAGAGTATGCAGTAAATGGTCTTTACTCAGTAAAATCAGATATTTTCAGCTTTGGGGTTTTAATGTTGGAGATCGTGAGTGGGAAGAAAAATAGAGGTTTTAGTCATGAAGACCATGATGATAACCTTCTTGGACATGTAAGTTTGTTGAATATAATCATCTATTGAGGAAAGCCCACTATCCACCCATTTATTTATGTAAGTGTGAGCTCAAAGAAGAATTGTTAAATAATGATGAACCAAAAAAACCAGCTTTTGACCTCTGGATCATCTACCCAGATTCAGATCTTAGTATCTTACTGTATTATTACATTTGTTTCACGCCATGATTCGTGATCCCCCACCCTCCCTCCCTCCTTTTGTGTGATCCATGATCAAAGGCTTATAAAAGTTGTGTCGTTGGTTCCTACACACTATTTTATAACGTTTCTTATTTGAACCCCAATATGTGTATGTGTGTGTATATTATTTATTTATTCATATATGTATGTTTATGTGTGTGTGTATATATGTATGTAAGTGACAAATGATCCTATATGTGCATATATGTGATGGTTTGAATAAGTTATGGTAGTGAAGCTCTAATACACCAATTTGTGATTTGAACTAGCCTGTTACTGAATATTGCAAGTGTACGTTCTGTTATGACCCGACCTTTGTCTTCTATATGGATTCATATAGGCATGGAGACTTTACAAAGAAGGCAAGCCTCTCAGTCTGCTTGATGAATGTTTACACACGTCTTATTCCGTTTGTGAAGTCTTGCGATCAATACATGTTGGCCTACTGTGTGTGCAACACCGGGTAGTGGATAGACCTGACACGGGGACTGTGGTTGCGATGTTGGGTGGTGAAGGCTCACTTCCTTCTCCCAAAAAGCCTGCTTTCTTTATTCAAGAAGGTGAAATCAACCCCGCCTCAGTTCTTCCTTTTATATCATCATCGGTTAATGGAGTAACATTAAGTCAAGTAGATGGTAGATAACGAGAAGAAATATTTCCATCATGTTTCAGGTCATTTTTTATGCTGAAATTAGTTGTATATAGAATGTATTATTATTTGGATGTGTATAGTTATCAATCTATATCAGTTACATAAATGTGTGTTCGTATGTGTATTTCTTTCTTTTCTCAAATCTAGCATTTGAGAACGTCAAATGTACCACAGGTTAAACAATGTTATGGGTAAAACTATAAAGTAGAATTGCAAAGTGAGAGACACATAGCAAAACAAACAAACGTACCTAATAATATTACAATCTTAAAGTAGGGTTGAATATCGTACTGTTTATTTGAGTATAGACAAGATTACAGAAAACGTTCTTTAAGTTTCGATTGTATATATTGTACAGTAAAAAATCATGAGTTTTGGTAGCAAAATGATTGTGAGCGGTCTGGTGAATGAATTGCAGCGGTGGTTTCAAGACGTTATCTTCGTATGTTTGCAGTTTAACTGTCTCTATCTCTGTATATGAGTATGTCTAATGTATATATATGTATGGACATGCTAATATATATGCATGAATGGCATATTTGTGACATATGTTGTGCTGCCAATTAGTTGTTTGAATGCCACAACCAGGGTTTACTAGTTTGTTCTTATTCAGGATTCTTCCAGAGGGCAAATTGGAGTGTTTGACTGATTCAAACCATAGAAATATCTAATATGTGGGAGTAACATCTGGGGCCTTTGAAATACCTAATCCCAGCTTAAGTCCCAAAGGCCTGTTTTTCATTGACAAACAACAGCAAAAGATCTATCAATCATCAAACTTGGCTTTATCTTAATCCTCAACAGTGTCATCTGTTTGTGGGTATGAATCAAGCCATAATGTTACTCAATTATGTCACCTTCTTATTTCTAATGCTAACAGCTTGTGGATCATCAGACACCATGGCTGGGAATCAAAGCATCTCAGATGGTGAGACCATTGTTTCAGGAAACGCAAGATTTGAGCTTGGTTTCTTTAGCCCGGGCAGTTCAAAAAATCGGTACTTGGGGATATGGTTTAAGAACACATCAACGCAAACAGTTGCATGGGTTGCAAACCGCGAAACACCACTTACAGATAATTCGGGTGTGGTCAAGCTGGACAACCAAGGGAGCCTGACTCTTGTTGATGGTAATGGCAAAGTCATCTGGTCATCCAACTCTTCAGCATCTGGTGGAAATAGCAATCTTGTAGCACAACTCTTGGATACAGGCAATCTGGTAATTAATAATGGAAATAAAACCGTCAGTGAAAGTTTTATTTGGCAAAGTTTTGATTACCCTGGAGATACCTACTTATCAGGGATGAAGTTGGGGAAGAACTTCATAACTGGAAAAGAAACCTATCTGGCATCATGGAGAAGTGCAGATGATCCTTCTCCAGGTGAGTATACGTTAAGGTTTTTGATGGTTAAGGGTAAATACCAACAAGCATATATAATGAGAAGCTCTGCTATTGAAACAAGGATCGGGCCGTATAATGGCATATCATATTCAGGCCGACCACAATCTACACCTGTCCCTGATAATGTGACGTACGAAATTAATATGGTTGTGAATCAGAACGAGATGTATTTTACTAATGTTTATAATAGTACGGGTGCCACATTCATGTCTAGAACGATAGTAACTGCAGATGGTAAACTTGAGATCTCGCAGCTAAAATTTCCAAACCTAGAATGGATGGTGGTTTCCACCTTACCATTAGATTATTGCGACAACTATGGAGTATGTGGCCCATATGGGAGCTGTAATCTTGCAACTTCTCCATATTGTGGGTGCTTAAAAGGATTTGAACGAATAACCTCAGATGATACGAGTGCTAATAATGATACAAGTGTTTGTAGACGGAGCATAGCCTTGGATTGTGGGCCTGGAGAAGGTTTTCAAAAGTTTTCAAGCATGAAATTGCCGGACACGGAGAATGCTTTCTACAGTAGCAACAAAAGTCTACAAGATTGTGAGGTAGCTTGTAAGAACAATTGCTTGTGCACCGCCTATGCGAATCCAAACATCACTACAGGTGGAGTTGGGTGCTTGCTATGGTATGGGGGTTTGATTGACGTCCGAGTGTACCCAATAAATGGGCAAGATCTTTATGTTAGACTTGCAGCCTCAGAATTATCAGGTACACCAATAACGTTTTACAATTAATGCATTTCATGTTTATGTAGTTCACAGCTCTATATTTTTCAGTGTGTTTTACAGCTTAATGTTCAGTGGATACTTGTTTATATAGCCAAGACATAAATGATATTTGTTTATTGATGTAAACCTGATCATATCTTGTTTCCTTCTAGAACTCCATTCCAGCATCCACAAAAAGAAACGAGTAGTTATGGTAGTTACTTTGTCCATGTCATGTGTGTTGACTTTGTTGGGCCTCATATTGTCACTCTACATTAGAAGAAAATGGAAGAACAACTCAGATGCAGGGAGCATTAGCGAGATGGGAAGTGCAGAGGTTCCGTTGTTTGGATTATCTAAAATTTCTAGGGCTACCAATGACTTTTCGGTCGACAACAAGCTGGGAGAAGGCGGATTTGGACCAGTTTACAAGGTAAGTGATATGAACTAGATGTTCGTATATGAAGAAATACATATTAAACAACTTTGGATTTAAGTTCAACACAGATGTATGTTCTATTAATAATAGCAATCTTGATGCCCTAGGGTGTGCTAGAAGAAGGACAAGAGATTGCTGTCAAGCGGCTATCAAAGTCCTCTGGACAAGGGCTTGTTGAATTCGAGAATGAAGTTATATGCATTGCTAAACTTCAGCATCGGAATCTTGTGAAGCTCTTAGGATATTGCATTCAAAGGAATGAGAAAATGTTAATTTATGAATTCATGCCTAACAAAAGCCTAGATAGTTTTTTATTTGGTTGGTTTCTCATACAATCCTAAAGATACAAATTTATTAAAAAATGTAAAGGAATACATAACATATAAACTAACTTGTTGCATATTGAACAGATGAATCAAGAAAGTCATTACTTGATTGGCCACAACGCTTCCACATAATTCATGGGATTGCTCGAGGTCTTCTTTATCTACATCAAGATTCCCGGCTTAAAGTTGTACATAGGGACTTAAAAGCAGGGAACATTTTACTTGATCATCAGATGCGTCCAAAAATATCAGACTTTGGTTTGGCCAGAATGTTTAAAGAAGACGAGAATGAAGCAACTACAAAGAGAGTCGTGGGAACTCTGTAAGAATCATTTAACTGGATTTGGATTGTTATGTACATTTTTATATTGTATATTTATATTGTATATATGTTTTGATTGTATCATTTCAGGGGATACATATCTCCAGAGTACGCTGTAAACGGTCTCTACTCGGTTAAGTCAGATATATTCAGCTTTGGGGTTTTAGTGCTGGAAATTGTGAGTGGGAAGAAAAATAGAGGTTTTGTTCATGAAGACCATGATGATAACCTTCTTGGACATGTAAGTTTGTTGAATATCATATCCATTTATGAAGGCATACTATGCATCCATTTAGAATATATCTACACGTATATAAGTGTGAGTTCAAACAAGAACCATAAAGTATATGGAACCAAAGCAAACATCTTCTGAGTTTTGACCCCTGGATCATTTTCTCAGATCCAGATCTCAATCTATTATATCTGATTCATTCCATGATTCGTGATGCCTCCCTCCTTTTCGTGTGCTCCATGATCAAAGTTACTTGTATAACATATGTGCTTTTCTATATCTATTTATGTATATGTATATATATGTGTGTGTCCGAGTGTGCGTGCGTAAGTGTCTATATATGTATGTGATACGTATCCGATGGGTCAAATAAACTCAATTGGATCCATGGATACCCATGACCCAGTCAACCAATCAAGTGTCCTAGTCAAGTAGAAACTGCAGGGTAGTGGGAAAGTGGCTAAATATTAGGAGTAGCTGTTGAATTTTCATTTAAGTATCTGATTTTTTGTTCTAATTGAGGTAGGGAGATTGGTATTTGAAATTCTGGTTTGTATTAAGGAGATCAGTCCATCTCAAAGAGGACTACACTGTTTTGTACTCGTTTTTAATTCAATCAAGCCGACTAGGTTCTATCATTTGGTTCCATTTCCGGGAATTCGACATGGTTCAAACCCATAGAGGTGTTTCATCTGATCAAATCGCTGCCCAGTTAACCGCCATTGCTACCAAACTCGCTGCTATAGAGGCACAATGGAGGGGTGATGTTGCAGCGCTCAAGATCGCGACGTATGAAAAACCAACCAGCAATCAAGCACCACCACCCGCATCATCTACACCTCTCTTTCTTCCTGATTTTAGCACCAAACACCAACCTAAAACCAGCCATCAATCCCTCGCACCACCACCATGCCTTGAACAGCCACCAACACTACTACAAAAACCAACACCAAACGGGGAACTGGTACCGAACCCGTATATTGCATCATGTATAGTATTACCAACACCAACTGTATTGCAAAACCAAAATATTGTACCTAAGCACCTCACGACCAACTCATCCGGTTCGCTACTCACCTTCTTGCCCAACCAAAACATTAAATCCATGCTTGTTTGGTGTTTTCTTTTGAAACCCATGACACAACAGAAGGCCTTATTGGAGGCCATGTATTCTTCTAGAAGTGTTTGACAACTTGTTCATACGTATTCATGTTATGAATCTTATGCAGTTCATTCTCCACTAACCGGGTTCGGGGGACTAACGCGAGAGACTCCGAACGAAGGTGTAGCCGGACGACACAAGTGGCGCCCACCTTGGCACACCGTTGAAATTGCACCACATGCCATGGTCAGACTTGAATGGCGTCCACCATGGGTTGTTGATAAAAGGCGGCCAAGCTTCACTCGACCGCTTTATCTCGACTTTAGGACAAGTTGTTTTTTCAGGGGCGCAGAATTGATATGTATCCGATGGGTCAAATAAACCCAATTGGATCCATGAATACCCATGACCCAGTCAACCAATCAAGTGTCCTAGTCAAGTAGAAACTGCATGGTAGTGGGAAAGTGGTTGAATATTAAGAGTAACTGTTGATTTTTCATTTAAGTATCTGATTTTTTGTTCTAATTGAGGTAGAGAGATTGGTATTTGAAATTCTGGTTTGTATTAAGGAGATCAGTCCATCTCGAAGAGGACTACACTGTTTTGTACTCGTTTTTAATTCAATCAAGCCGACTAGGTTCTATCATTATGTATGTGACAAATGAGCCTATATGTGATGAAGTTTGATTAAGATATGGTAATAAAGCTCTAAAACACCCATTTGCGATTTGAACTAGCCCCATTATAGAATATTGCAGGCGTTCCTTCTGATATGATCTAACTCTTGTCTTCTATCTGGATTCATATAGGCATGGAGACTTTACAAAGAAGGCAAGCCTCTCAATCTGATTGACGAATGTTTACACACGTCCTATTCTGTTTGTGAAGTGTCACGATCAGTACATGTTGGCCTCTTATGTGTGCAACACCGAGTAGAAGATAGACCTAACACGTCGACGGTGGTTGCGATGTTGAGTGGTGAAGGCTCGCTTCCCTCTCCCAAAAAACCTGCCTTTTTTATCCAAGAAAGTGATATCAACTCCAGCTCTATTCTTCCGTTACTATCATCATCACTTAATGGAGCAACATTTAGTCAAGTAGATGGTAGATAACAAGAAGAAATTTTTCCATCATGTTTCAGGTCATATTCATATGCATACATTAGTTGTATAAAGAATGTTTTATAACTTGGATGTGTGTGCTTATCAATATGTATCAATTACATAATTGCGTATTTGTATGTGTACGTATTTCTTTCTTTTGTCAAATCTAGCATTTGAGGTTATCAGATATACTTCAAGTCAAACGATGCATCTCATTAGCTATACCTTGTTACAGGTAAAGTTGGAAAGAATAATTGCAAAGTGAGAGAACCAAACATACAAACGTACCCAGTAATATCACAATCATAATTAGCTATACCGTGTTTGTAGACCTGACCATGTACATGTCATGTTTGTTTTTGCAACCTCTTTTTCAGTTTTGTGTGTGTTTCTTTCGCCATATTCCAACTGTATTCATCATCGCCATCTACAATCAGCAGTCGATCATCAGCCCAGTCACAAGCAGTCAAGCAGAAGATTGCTGCTGAGTTCGAACCACCACTAGATGGGCTTCAGTAGTTACGTCATCGTCGTTGATGTGCTTTTTAATTTGTTCAGGCAGAACAATCCTCGTAATCAATTCAGAAAGTCTTCTGGTTAGCCATATATCCATCCAATAAAGTGATATCAGGCTCGTTTATCCTTGATTATTATGGCAGAATAGGAGAAGATCATGATTAACACGTTTGATGGGCGTGATTTTGGATTATGGAAGATGTTGATTGAATATCATCTTTATCACAAGTAGTTACATCCAGTGGCGGATCCCAATTTTTTTTTTCACGAGGCCCGGAAATTTTAAGGGTTATTTGGCTACAGCAGTATAATTTATATTTTATCAATTCGGTTCGAGTCAGATGGGCGGGTCTATTCATTGACGTAAAAAATCGTAAAAATGGTTCCCAAACTCGTGAATTTGCGTATATGTATAATATAACACAAATCGTATTGAGGCAATTATACTCGTGAAAGTGGTGATATGTGATATTTGAAACAATTATACTCATGAAATTGATGATATGTTCAACATGTTTGAGATATATTATTATCAATATTATTATCAAATATATTTATCTTGATATAATTTTTTCTTGCTACTAATTACATTATTATTTGAGAGTGAAATTTCAAAAATCCATTCGATTATAGACCCATTTAGTGTGAAAATAAGTCCCTAGAGAGATACATCCGATGGTCTTTCACTCTCTCGCTTCGTCTTCCCAACTATCCTTTATATACAGGTAAGATCATATCGAATGCTCATTGTGGCTTCTCTCCCACTACTCCACCCTATTTCTTATTATTATTGAACTATTTTGGATTGAACAACGGACGACTTATGCTTCTAATAGATTCCTAACTAGCTAAGATGCTAGCCCGACCTTTTTTTTTGCTCTGGCTGCTATTGACTTGACTACATTGTCCGACGGTGTTGCCTGTAGGTTGTGATGTGCCTTTTGAGATGGTCGTCTCCTCCTCCCCCCGGCCAGTGGTTACATCTGCCATTAGAGTAGGTCCGCCAGTGGTTACACCTGCCATTGTTGGGGTGAAACCAGAAACAATGTTTGATGTAGATTGTGATTTGATGGATCGACATGCTTTAGGGGTGATTATGCCATCATCGGTGAAGAGTGTTGCCGGATTGTCAACAAAAATACGATTGTAGGATTAAAAGCCTTAACCAACATGTACGAGAAGTTTTCCATCTCAAATAAGGTATTCCAAATTCAACATTTAGTCAATATCTAAATGAAAGAAGGTGCTTCTATTGCTCCTCACATCAACAAGTTTAATTCAATCATATCTTGTTTAGTGTCGATTATTAAGTTTGATGATGAGATTTAACTGCTTATCGTTTTCTCTTAAACCTCAGGAGAATGCTTATTTACGTCGACAGTTGGATGATCTGGGATATTAGGTTTTGTCCGGGATTGGAAACTGGAAGTTGGTTAGGGAAACTTGGCCATTGCCCATGGTAAGAAGAGAGAGACTCGATACATGGTCGAGGTACAATAAGAAGAAGCTAAAGCAGTCTCAGATGGAACAATTTCACCTCATATGAAGATGCCAAAAGCAAAGAGTAACTAAAGAAACCTCGTGTTGTTCACAAGTGTCAGCATGCTACAAAACAACATGGTCATAGGAAAAGAGTAGAATTTGAATTCTAGTAGTCATCAGCAAATACATTGACAAAATGCGTGACATGCAAATGAGTTGAAGCTCAATGTAGCTTCAACTGGCCCTCAAGAATCATTGAAGTGAAGACGCTACGACTAGGCCCTCCAAGTGAAAGATTTTTGGGTTGTATGGTAGGGCGACAGTCAAGGGCAGACGTAATGTGTCATCTGATTTTGGTTGTTTTTGACATATTGCCAAAATTAATTAACATTTACAAAACAACCTAACTATTAATACTTTTCTGATAGCTACTAAAGTGTAAAAACTAGAAGAAGACTAGATTTTAGATTGACACTTGAAAAGTGTGCTATAGCGATTCTATTGTAAGTTAGATTATGAATTTGTTTAGAGCGAAAACAATCTTATTAAAATGAAAATCTTAAATTTTAGTAAAATATTTATCATCAAATTTATAAAATATTATACATGCGCATCGTATATATATTAAAATGATATACTTGTGTAATTTGAGTTTGTTAAGTTGGTTCGGTTGGAATCCTATGAATGGTATACAAGTGTAGTTG
>BJCM01083142.1:0-23365 GCA_018326385.1 Flaveria bidentis | reverse complement strand
TGATTATATATGTATGATAAATCGATGAAGATGATGATAGGATACATGTGATTACCTTAAAACGAAATGATTCTGATTTGATGAAGCAAGAATTTGATTTGGATTTCAAGCGTGTGATTAATGGTGTATAAATCATTGAAAATGACAAATTAATTGAATAATTTTCACTAAAAATGGTTACTGCAATTGAATGGAGAAAAGATCTGAAACCTCCATAATTAAAATGTAATGAATAAAGGAAACAGTTAATACCAAAATATACAATTACACTGCTGCCCTTATTAATAAATTAAATTAAATATAAAAAACAAAAATAATCAATGGTTAGGATGAGTTCTCACGGTTCTCGCGATCTTTATGAGTCCTGAAAAGATCCTCACTATATATATATATATATGTATATATATATATATATATAGAGAGAGAGAGAGAGAGAGATTAATTTAAAATTATATACACGTGTTTATTTAGACCTGCAAGCTTAGTATTTTTTCATACGAGAAGACTCGAATTCATTTATTAAATAAGCTTTAACAAATACTTTAGCTTAAACTCAAGCTCACTTACGTTTAGCTAACTTAAATTTTATATACAAGTTGATTTCAAGTAACTAATAAGTAGTTGGATTCGTCTATCTATCATTATAATAAAAAAATGGTTTTAATCGGACACTTGATATAATTCTATAGCTTCTATCTCTCTAATTAAACAATAACATTAATTACAAATGATATTATTTAATTATTTTTTAGAACAAATTTAGTTTTTTAATAATTTAAGAAAGAATTCTTTTTTAGATTAAATATAGTTTTTTTCAAAGGAACATTTGTTAAGATAATAAATTTTTCTAAAACATCAAACTTTTTTTATAAATATAAAATATTCAAAAATTAATGTTTTTAAATAATAAAACTTTTATAAACCAAAATAACTAAAATTTAGAGTTATAATAAGGTTTTTTTTTAGAAATGACGTTTTTTTAAACTGGTTTGTTTTGAATTCTGTACTGCTTTTATTTATGTTTATTGCTTTGAATTCTGTAGTTGTTAAGATAGTGTTTGATGATACATTTGGTTATGGAGTTTGCTAAAACCCTAATATGTTTCGAAAAGAAGGTTTTATGATTCTATTGTCATGCTGTTGAATGAATTACTTCAGGTTTATGGATTTGATATTCTGATTATGAATGTATCACCTTCTTGATGCTTTTTGAAACATTAATTAAAGCTTTGCTCTTGTTTAAATTTGAGTGATTGAATCAGATTCAATCTGAGAAGACATAACTAGTTTTAGTTTTGACCAGATTATACACCCCGTCTTGTTAACTGCCATCACTGATAAAAGAAGGTTTGATGATTTTATCATGCTATTAAATGAATTGCTTGAGTTCTATGGATCTTATTATGAATTTATCACCATCAGTATGTCTAAAAGATTTATGATTTGTAAGATCTGATATAAAAGGTTATTACACTCATCTGCAGAATGGATGATAAAGCCCTAGAAACAAAGCCAAAATTGTGTAGTTACATAATAAGAACTATGAGATTACTGAGGATTAGGAGGTCGACTATTAGCTGAGCAGACTCTTGAACCCCATTCAAGAAGTTCTTTGCTGGTATCGTCTTTGTGAACGATCACTTCTATGAAGCACAAGTGATCTTCTTTCTCTCCTGTTGCTGTTGATATTGCTTCTATCAGCTCCTCTTCACATCTTACCTGTTAATGTTAATCGATCTATCTTTAGTTATCTCAGATGTTAATAAGGTTGATTTGGGTTGGATCAAGGTTTTTGTGGGTTACCTTTGCGGTCCAAAGCTTGCCATCGTCGTTGTTGAAGGCTTCTACGAGACCTGTGTAGTTCCAGTTTTTGATCAGGTTATAAGGTCCATCATGGATCTCAACTTCTATGGTGTAGCCTCCGTTATTTATCAGGAATATTATGCTCTTCTGCTCGTTTCTTATCATCGTTGTCACGTCTTGAGCTGTTACCTACACATAGAGGTTATGGTTTTGACTTATTTACTTATGCATAACAGAAACTCAATTGCGGATGTGTTTTATATCTAACGGGTAAATTTTCAGCTCCTTCGAGTTGATATTATATATATATATATTCCTTTTAGAATGGCTAACACTCTCTAAACCCACTTTTGAAACTACAACAATGTTCACTGTGAGACTACGACTCTCAACAACTGGAGTATGAACACCTTTACTACACACCTTGATACTTCTAGACTACTAGCCCTTTGAAACAGCTTGACATAACAACCCTTTTTTTGTGTAACAGCCTAATAGGTCATTACGGGTGTGATAGGTCATTACGGGTGTGATTTGTCATTAGATTTAAACGGGTTGAAATGGGCGATTGTTCGTAATAAGGAGCCACACAAGTTACAACTTTTTTTTCGTACTGTCAGGTTTGTTTTCTTTATTGATTTGCATTACTCATTGATATACTTGTGGTCTCATTTATAGTTTTATGTATACTTTACTCCAGATATGATACAACTAATATTTGTCATATGATGCTATTTATACCTGAAAACTGCCGTCCCCGATGCAAGCGATGACCCTTTTGTCGGTCAGAGCCTGTGCGTAGCCAAGAAGCGCGCCGACAGACCAGCCGATAGAACCATACTGCATCTGGAACTCATACCTACAAGAGTAACACAAACTTCTCTCCTTTTTTATCTGCATGCATTACCATAAACCACATGAAAACAAATGTTAACATCTTTACTATTTATCATACCCACATCCTTCAGGCAACTTCAACTTCTGGCAGTTAAACCATGAATCCCCAGTCTCAGCAAGAACTGCAGTGTCCTTGGTGAGCATTTTCTGTATGTGCTGGAACAAAATATTGACCCGTAATGGCTCATCAGGTTCTGGTGGATTCGGCTGCCCATCGGGAACAAAGATCCGGTGGTAGTTCTCATAAGCTGTAGTGTTTTTGGTGATTACTTTCGCTAGTTCTTCAAGAAAATCTTTCATAAAAACGCCCCCGAAAGCAGGCCCATTGCCAATAACCACACGATCTGGCTGCACGATCACGGCCTTTTCTTTCTTGAGCAACAACGAGTAGCCAACCGAACTGTAGTCATTGAAAATAGGTCCTGCAAAAAGATAAGCATCGGCTGACTCGACAATCTCACCACAAAACGATGTCCCAACTGCGCCCCAATATGTTCCGATAAAATGCTCATGGGTCTCAGGTACCATCCCTTTACCCGAAGGCATTACAGATAACGCATAGCCGCTAGCGTCTGCTAGCTCTACAAACGCCTGCATAGCAGCCGCCACACGTATTTTTGGGCCGCCTACTAATACAGGCTTTACCGCCTTGTCCAAGAAGGCAGCTGCCGCCTCCACAGCCGCATCTAACTCCGGTTTGTTGCTCATGCTACATGAATCAAGAATTACGAGTTGATTAAATTTTAAATATACATGCTGTACATGGTAACAAGCATATTGGACAAGTTGATTACCGTTGAACAACCGAAAAAGGGATAGGGTCCCTGCTAAAAGTAGGATGAGGAATGCCTGGCAAATTACAACTGATGCTAATATAAACAGGCTTGCATTCTCTAATGCCAGTTGAAATCGCCCTATCGATCTGTTCATGAGCGTCTTCCAAATGACTAACCACGGCCTGTGCCACCCACACGATCCGATTAATGTTACTTTCAACGAATAAAACTTTCTAAGGTGGATTCCTCATTTTCGATGTGAGTGTGTGTCCTATATTATGAGGGATGGTTGTTAGTGGTTATGAGTGAATGAGAGAGAATATTTATAGGGGTTTTACCATGATTCTTTATATTTGAGGAAATATGAGAAATCACGGTACAACTCCATAAATTTAATAATATTTTAAAAGTGATTGTGAGTGGAGCAGAGAGAAAATATAATGATAAAAATATTAAAAAATATTATTTAAGTGTAAGAGATAGTAAAAAAATAATGTTTTTATTATAAGTATGAGGATGAAGACGGGGAAGCTATTATGAATGCTCTAATATAGTTCACAGATCTTTATAGTTTTATTATAGTTCGAGTTTCGTATGTTTTACCTGGTAGCAAGTAACGGTTTGGAAACACCTAAACTCTTGACTAAAATCAGGTATCCCAATGGTATGATGAAGGATCCTATTAGTCCCAAAATCATTCGAATTCGGGCCACCAACGATACAAATAACAGGCAGATTCTCGCTATAAGCACCTGCAATAGCATTAATCACACTCAACCCCCCAACGGTGAACGTAACCACGCAAGCAGCAACACCACGGGCCCGAGCATAGCCATCAGCAGCATAACCGGCATTAAGCTCATTGCAACACCCGATGTTCTTGAGGCGAGGCTCTGCGATGAGGTGGTCGAGGAGGGTGAGGTTGAAGTCCCCGGGGACGGTGAAGATGTCGGTGATGCCTATCTCGACCAGGCGGCGGGCCAGGTGGCGGCCCATGGTGGCTTCCTTGTTGGTGCTGATGTCTACATCTGCTCCCTCCATTATGTTAGTTTTGGGTTGTGGGAGTTTTAGTGAGTAAGATTGGTGTGGTAATAAGGTGATATAATGGTGGTGATTTGAGATTCGAAGTTGTAGGGACCGTGTGAGGTGGTGGTTAATGGTAGTTACTTGTGGTGGGAGACTTTTCAAAGTGTCATTGAATATGATTCAATTTGAAAAACACATGCCTAATAATTTGATTACATGTTAAGCTGATTTGTAAAGCGTTATGTTTATTGACGCGATGTGGTTGTTGTTACTTATAAAAATGCATTTTTTGGCTTACTTTTTATTAGACACTTAACGGTAAAGAAATACGCTTTATTATTTGTTACAATTTTTACAATATCCAATTTAGACGTCGAGTTACATAGGAGAATTTAGTACGATTTAGAAAGATTTGTCCTATAAATTGTTTATAGTATCTTTGAAAATATAATGCAAAATCATTCTCAAATTCAAGTTTAAAACTATTAAATCAAAATCAAACAATTCTTAAACTAAAGGCTAAAATCTAGAAAGATGAGTTGATCAATGGCCAATCTGATATGACTTATAAGTAAAGTTATAAAATCATGAAAATAAAGATATACAACATAATGTGGTAAAATTTATGAAAATTGAAAATCATGTATACAAACTTTTAAAGAACATAAAACAAATCAAAGGTGAGATGTTCCTCAAAAATCAAACAAATAATGTGAGTCTAAAGTTTTTTTAATAAGTTACTATGCTTGCTATATATATATATTTGCCGTAGTAACCATGATGTGAATGGTACGTAGTATATGGTTAATTTAGCGTAAATTGAATTACAATGTCAGTGACAATTGTTAATTATAAGTATGATCTCATTTGTCTTTTGTTAAAAGGCTTACTATCTAGACATGACCATACACACTACGTCCCCTTCTCATATCATATGAGACCATATGTTGTCATATGAACCGTATAATGTATAGTCAAATTGACTATTTACTGCCCTAGACATTTATTTTAATTTTTAGCATCTCTAGAAATGTGTTACAAATAAGATTTGTCATATTAAATTTGTAAATTATTTGATATTACACAAGATTTTGCTAACTGTTTTATATGACACATGTATGGTATCAATTATTTGACATGACATAAGATACTTTTAAAATCTACTATATAAATGCTAATTTTTTTTTAATTTTTTATCACCTCTAATAACATCTCATTCTTTTAATTACCGTATTATTAATTTCAATAAAAACCACCTGACCTTGGGTGTTGAATCTTTCACAGCGGTTAATTCAGCAATGTTTTATCAATATAAATATAAATATATATAAACTTACATGGCAAATTCACTAACGTATAAATAAATCAATAAAATAAATAACTTTTTTTTCTGTTTAAATTCAAAGAAACCAAAGCAATACACAATGCTAGAAGATGTTTCCAAAGTATGTAACTTAATACACTAAACATATAACTACAAGTTCAACTATATCATCGATCAAGTTAACTTATGACTTCGATTTTTAACCTCATGGAATCATGTTACATTGTGCTACGAGCTTCTTCGAGTTCACTCGTCGGGTGAGAAAAGAACCACAAAACAAAACCACAAAGAAGCAAAACAACAGGAATGAGGTGGATAACGTTTTCCCCGGATGACTTGAAGCGTTCCTTCTTTGTGAGATCCGGAGAGAGTATATCATAAACCGGCAAGATATCTGCTTGTGGTTGGGTGGACTTCCTTGGCGGCGATAGGTTGAGATAATACTCGTCAGAGCGGAACATGGTGGCTGATGATGATCTATACATTCTCAAAGGGAGCGAAGAAGTAAAAGTTTTGAGTAAAGTAAAGATCTTGAGGGTTGAAAAAGGAATGAGTGGTTTCAAGATTTTATAGAAAGGTGACATGAGAAAAAGGTGTGAAATGTAGTCTTTTTTAAGCAGCTTCAAATGTAATCAAAGGCATATGCATGTGACTATGGCTAAATACATTGCAATAACTTTGCAGAATCAAGAAAAATAGATAAACATTTGCAAATTCTAGTTATGAGTTTTTGAGTTTATGAATTTTAAAAATATATAATAGACAAAATAGATACTTCTATTACTCTAAATGACTCAAAGTCCCAAACATTACTCTCTTTATGAACCCTTAAAACACATTATGTATGTATTAATTAGTCCCACAACTAAAGATGAAAAAGTAGTTCCTTTTGTCTTATAACTTAGTCCATGTTGATTGTTGACTGTAACTTTATAAAGAAAACCTAATTCTCATAGCTCAACGATGCATATATATGCGCGATATATGTATGGTTTAGCATCGTCATAAGTGTTTTTTTTCATAACTAACAAGTAACAAATTAGTCCACAATTTGAAAACTCACATGAATAACCAAAACAAGATAGTATTGTTGAGGCCCCTCGATCGAGGAGGTCAATCATGGATGAACATAACATAGAGTATGCACAGATTTGTGCAGGGACTCGGTGGAACACAGGGTCAAACACAAGTACAATAATCACACAATACAAACTGAAATTCCACACATAATTCAACATACAACTAGGGTATTTATACCCTTATAATGACGGTTACAAACTAATTAAACTAACACAATTTGCCCCGTAATTCCCGCTAATTTACATTAGTTGACTTTTCTTATTTGACTTCTAATTAGACTAAGTTATTTAGATTTCTTGATTATTTTAATTCCAACAAGTATTGTGTATAAAGGACAAAAAAACATTATCTTTCATACCTTTAGCTTGTTGAATGAATCAACTCCCCAAACAGTTACGACATCGTTGAATCCTAAAATCAAAATAACCTCTGGTTAGTTGCAAAAAGTAAACATATTTTGTTCAAATCACAACTTAAAACAGTTCCATCAGCTCTTTAATCTCCAAATGCTTCCACAAAACACGCTTTCATAAGCTCACAATGCAATCTTCAATCCCTCATGAACAAAGAACACAACTTTTCTCAATTTGGAACATTAAAAACAGTTCATTTGACCCTCAAAAGTCACACTTGAATGGAGATACAAACACACACATTAATGGAGATTTCAAAGATGAAATCAACATACCTATGCCCATCACAAGTTGGGCAAACACATAGGTTTATGAACACAGGATCATACAACGGAGACCCACATGAAATCAACATACCTATGTAAAATTTTTATCATTTCCTCTGCATACATCACATGAGCTTGCAACACTTTATTGATGCATGATGATGCTAACCCAATATGATCCTGCACCCACATGATAATATCAAACATAAGCCAAAGATAGACCCCCAATTACTTGTAAAATCGAATCTTTATTGTTTTAATTTCCTCAATTGGATATGTAAAAAGAGTATATAAATGAATGAAGAAACAAGAGGGTATTGGGTATTTGCGTGTTTACCTATGTTTGCAGTGTGAACATGTATTAATGGTAAACTTATCTCCTTGTTCTTACATATACTCTTTTGTGCAAGCATTTTTTTTTCAATTGTAGCGGGTGTATATCCCATGGCTGGTCCCGAGAGTCTTCAAATAATTTTAAGTCCTGGGTGAGTAGAAAAATAAGTCCTATAATATAATATCAACAACTAGTATGTTAAAAATCTAAAATATGACAATATTATAGCAAAATAATCTAATTTACTTACTTAACTGAATCCTAAGACTCTCCTAACGTTTTTTACTTGAGTTTAGTTGGATCGACTAAACTAATTAAAAATGTTAATGGATCCTAAGCTTTAGTTGATCAAGATAATTAAATTGCTATTGGATTTGTTATTTAGTTTGTTAATAATCTATAGTTGTTTTATATATACATACATATATAATATAACTTTTTTTTTTAATTTCGGGCCGCTAATGAGATTGGGTCCCGGACGGTTGCCCACCCATCAGGGCCTCACATGGTATTTCCAAACGCGTTTTCTTGAGTTTAATGTTTTAATTGTAGCGTTGACTTTCTGACATATACTATTTTTTTAGTATAGCGAGATGCTAAGAAGTCGATGCCTCTACCTTCTTGCATGTTAGATAACTAGTATTTTTACCCGTTGCGCGTTGTGGCGATGTCGTACGCGTCATGATAAAGTATAGACTACAATCGACCTGATTCAGCTTTGAACTAATTATACATCGAAAAGAAGAGTAATTCGAATTTATATCGTCAAATGATAACGTAGTAAACATACATAAAAATTAGCATGTGCGTCGATGCCGTATGTGGGGTGATAAAGTGTAGACTACAATCATCCTTACTCGTTTTCAAACTAAATTTGTGTCGGAACGTACAATAATCACATTTATGCTAATGTATCATATTTGAGCTAACTCGTTTTCAAACAAAACTTACATCAAAACGTAAACTAACTAACAATTTATTTTCGTCTCACCTGTTTTTCCAAATTTCTTTTTACATAAAAACGTGGACAATATACCAAAATGTACATAAAAATAAGAACGTGATAATTTTTTCTATGTAAAAATGTACAAGAAGGTAATCCCGAAACTTTTTAACGGCAAAGTAATATTTTATAAAGTCATAAAATTTGAATAGTTAAAAAATGTAAAATTCAAAAGTTGATAGGTGAAAGTTAAACCTTTACAAAAAAATGGATACCCAAGATTCGAACGTGTGTTGATAATAGCATAAATAAATGAGTTCCTAACCACCAAGCCAAGGTAAAATTTTGCTTAAGTCGAAGGGCTTATTATATATCAACAAAAAGTCGTGTGGACCATTTCATGGCAAACAGACCTTTATAAATAAGATATAGTAATTTTATTATTATAAAACTTAGATCGACCCACCCAAGACTTCTTAATAGTTTTGTAGCACGAAAGGCATAATATGCACATGATATTCTAAGTTGATTACTGCAACTATCCCATCTGAAACATTCCTGTGTTTTAGGGAACCATAATTGACATAATGAAACGATGGTCATGAACATTAGGCATTCATCTAATTGGTTTTTGGGTTTTTAGAGTTATCATCTTCAAAAGTGATTTAAATTCTAGATAGAAAAATCATTTCGATGATTTTAATAAACATAATTATTAGAAAAAAAGTAAATAATCCATACTGTATATAAAACAAATGAAAGAGTTATTTAAAAATACCATAAAATTATTAAATTAGATATTCTGTTGGTTGAACTAAAAGTTATATAGATATAAATTCCAATTCCTTTAGAATACAAAAAATTAGTTGAAATCAGATAATTATCCAATCAGATACCAAAGATTTGGTTTCGGAACCTGAACAACAAAAGAATTGGTTTCGGAACCTGAACAACAAAAGAATTGGTTTCGAAACCTGAACAACAAAAGAATTAGTTTTGGAACCAGAGGTCAAGAACAGCAAGCCAGACTAGTTTGGAACCGATAAAAACCGTAGGTTATTAACTAGCTTGTATTCCTCATTTTTACACCGGTTTGAAACCAAAACCAAGTGAGTAAAAACGCTCAAACAGGAAAAATCCGGTCAACAACCCCAACCAAACCAATTTTAACTTAAACGAGTCTTGACTTGAAACCAGTATCTATAAAAACCGAAACCAGTTTTAGAAAAAGCACTTGTGGCATCTCTAGGCAAGACATTCTTAACCCGGGTATGGTACCCGACCCATCCTTAACCCGGCCCATGAAAACAAAACAAACTAGGGTTACACTATAAACATTTATCCACCACCTCATCAAAACAACCCTCACCTCCGCCGTTCTCCGTCACCGTTGCTTTCGGAACCCTAAAATCCGCCGTCGTCACCATGAGAGCTAAGGTAAATTAAACAACTTCACAACAATCACAACAACTTTCATTTCAATTCCACTATCGTCCAACAAATTCTCGTGTTTTCGATCTTAATATCTGCTAATGGCGTCTCAATTTCGCAGTGGAAGAAGAAGAGAATGAGGAGGTTGAAGAGGAAGCGTCGAAAGATGAGACAACGATCCAAGTAGATCAGTAAATCGATCTAATGTCTCCTCTTCCGGTGATGTTTTACTGTTTCGATTTATGTTTATTGCTTTCAATTCTCTAGTGTTTGATGATACCTTTGGTTATGGAGTTTTGTTAAAACCCTAATATGTTTGTGGTTGAATACTTGAATGAATTACTTGAGTTATATGGTATTTGATGATGAATTTATCATTACTTTGATGCTATTGACTTATTAAGACATGAATAGTGTTGCAGATGAACATGTTGGAAAAAACTTAAATTTGTAGGCTTTTGGAGGTTTTTCATTGATACATTTGTTTTCATGTTCCGTCAGTAGATTTTATTCTTTACTTTTGATCTTGGTTTAAAAAAGTGAGGTGCTACGAGGCGTTTAGGTCCAAAAACAATGGCACGAGGCGTTTAGGTCCAAAAACAATGGCACGAGGCGCGTGCATAACACATATGAGGCGTTTTTTTTGTAATTATTATTTACAACTAGAAGATGCATTTCTCTAATCTCTTTTACATGTTAATCTTTTTATCAATTACATGTTATAGTTTCTTCATTCTTTTTATTGTCTATACATATCCTTCTACCGGCTTTAGTTTTGACAAATTTTGACACTGAAGTGCATTAGGCGCAGTCTCAGGCCTCTTAATGCGTAGGCGTGTGTTTTAAAGCCAAGGTCTTGGTTAGGCATGGTCTATGAAAGTTATGAATATGGTAAATTGAAGTCCTTTTGTAAATCTTGTTGTTTGGATAGGCACCAGAAGTTACCCAACTTACCCTTGTTATTGTAGGCATCAGTGATACTGTTGTAGTTTTAGTTGTTGATCTTGATCTAGTTATACAACTCGTCTTTTCACTAATGCAAGGAATGACTCCTACCCGACTAGGTGTCGCTAACTTTAATAAAAATGTTCAGATTTATATACATACACGCATGTTTGGCCCGGAATTTCTTGTTTTTCCCAAAAATTTATGAGATTTTGCTGGAAATGTTGCATCTTTTCGGAATGTCGCAGGAATTTGGCTGATGAGTTGCTGAAATCATAAAAACCAATGGTTTTGGGCCAACTAGGACTAACTAGGTTTGATTTTGACCACGGAGCAGAAAAACACAGCTGACCAACTTCGACTGCCTATAAAAGTTGATCCGATTACCAGCAATAACTACCAATTGATTCCGATTAGTGCCGCCTAGGACCAACTATCAAATTTTGTTACGAATTAGCAAAAATCGACAAAGTAATGGGCCGACTACCGATTAATCTCAAGTTAAACGGCTGCCTAGGCTGATGATTTTTACAAAACTGTCTGGTAGTTAACTTAAAACCAATCAGACTTGCAATGGCTCATTTGATTTGAGTGGATTTAGTGGCCATTGGGAACAAAGATACGATGATAATTTTCGTAAACCCTAGTGTTTTCTCGTGGTTAATTTAGCAAGTTTTGCGAGACTCTTTCATTCAGACGCATGGTCGACTACCTCTTTCATGTAACTTGATTTTCTAAATACATCTGGCTTCTTTCGGACGCTTGCTTTTGCTACATTAAACTCGATTTTGAGCTTAGAGCACGTGTGATGATGGTCATCAATGGCTGATTTTTGTTTCAATCAGGATTGGTGTCAACAAATGTGGTGTTGGGTTTTAGCTTTTTTATTTATTGTTCGAGTAAGTTGCATAAATAGTCCAACTAGTTTGATAAAAAAAATTTAGTCGTTATGTAAGCTTACTAGATCTTTTAACCGAAGTAAGTAATACAACCCGCATAAGGGCTATTAACCCCAATCTAATGCCAAGTTGGAAGCACACCACTTGTGGAGGTGGTATTCGAACGTTAAGGTGTCGAATTGTATTGGGGTGATGGTTTGAGTTTGAGATTTTTGAGATTTTAGATTCAAATATGTTTTAAGGAGTTTCTCGTAATGGTTGGTTTCCTTCTTTATGTTTTTCTCGAAAAGCTCATTTGGAATCAGGATAGTTATAAAACATTTGTTCAAAAATAAATAAATAAATAAAACTCAATCAAAACTTTAAAAACATGGTTTTAAATAAATTAATTCAAAGTACGTTTTTAATAAACTAATTTAAAAATGGTTTTAAATAAATTAATTTAAATTTTGAATTACTTTATTGTAAGTTTCTAATATTCTTTCTTTTAAAAGAATTTGAACCATTGAATTTAATATTTTAAAATTTTATAAATCCGTAAATTAATTTTTATAACTTTGCCATAACTTTTAACTTTTTGTTCAACTTTTAAGTGTATATTAAAATTTTAAAAATTATGTATTGTGACTGCAACACTCAACACCACTTACGATGATTAAATATCAATAAGAATTCCATAAGATAAAAGAGTTAAATAATGTATAACATGTGATTAAGGAGTAAGATTAGGTGGGTGATTAGCTGCTCCCTTCACAACGAACATGTCTTACAAGCACCAACTCAACACATCCGTACTATAAAAATTATAATAAAACCACTAAACCTAATCTTAATAATTGGTTCTACTAAGCTTAATTATAAAGTTAATGACTAAATACGTAATTAAAAGTGTATATTATAACTCATCATATCCTATCTTTATATTATAATATAAACTAACAACCAATAATATTTTTACCGATGTAACGTGTGTACTTCTAACTATGTTTCGATAAAATTTTATTTAAAATTAAGCTAGGGCCAATGTTTATGTGTGAAATAAGTATATTTCAATCATTTTCACAACTTAATTACATTTTTAGCTCGTGTGTATCATTGCTGACGTGCTAATATCTACTTACATTATGATATAAAACTTATTCAAAATTGAGTCGTCTTAACACGAAAACAAATCCATTAGTTTGATTTAAAATGGATAAGAATTAGAAAGAAAGGTGATATGTATGGTATTCGGAATCCACCCATGGGTTTGATTTCTAGACGCATTTTCATTTTCTTAGTTTAAGATAATGATATTATGATAGCACCCAAAAGTGCATTTTCATTTTTTTGGAGATCTTTTAAAGACACATAATAGTTAAAAGGTTTTATAAGTATTTTCAAAAAATATAATGATTGTAACGTAGAAGAATATATATAATTAAATATGGTGTTCTCATTTGCCAATTTGGGTTAATGAAACGAGAAATGAAGTATAGAGCTTAGAGCCTTTTATAATGAGTTTATTAATTTTGATTTCGTGAGATTTTTATTATATTTATGGGTTTTCTTCAAAATTAGAAAAAACATGATGGTACGTGTAATGTACGAGTTTTCATTTGAAAACGTGTCAAATAATCGAGTTTATCCGTTATAAATAATTATATATGGTGTTGCCTTCCTTGCTAAGGCACATTCCCTCACCACATTGCTGTTTACAAGTGTCATAAAGCAACAGCAACAACCTTCATGTTTTTCAATTTGATATTTATGTATGTGTATATTCTTTGGATTTTATTAGAAAAAGAATATGTTGGAGACACATGAGAACACAACTTTTAAATTTCAAGTTTGATATAGTTTTACATCTCAAACACCAAATTTTTAATAGAAGTTACAATTTATACCTTTAATCAATAAAATATAATATACATACACACGAGATTAAAATGACATACAAAGGGTCTTTACAAGACAAGTAAAAGATTAAAAGTTAAAGTAATGAAATAAAGATGTCGAAGAAGAACATTGCAATTTACTTAGTCTAAGTAATTAAGTATCTTTTAAGACTAAATACATTTTCTAAATAACTGTTCTTTAATTAGAATACGAAGTCGAATTAATGATTTATATAATATGACACATATATAATGTTGGTGAAGAACACCACTTTTTTTCATAATGTAAATGAACTAAAAAATATTGATAATCTAACTACTAATTATATCTAAATAAAGTAAAGCACAAAAGATACGCATATATACACATATAACATACACTTTAATTCGGATAATATTCTTCCATGAGTGTGCCAAATCACCACCCACCACGACTCAAAGGGTAGATGCCTTATGACTTGTATGTCATCACATAATTTTATAAATTTTGCATTTATATAAAAAAATACACGTGTTAATTATTCAACAATACATATCCGTTTCTATGTTACGTTCAAGAAAGCATTTCATGCCCTCAATATATATGTGGTCTCAAGCCCTTCGAAAGGTCATCAAACATAGAAAATCAGTGGAAGTAAAATTCGATTGTTATGTCCGTGATGATAAAGCAACTCAAACACTTACCAATGCGTCACATCTTAAAAACTAATTCATCAGATATCATTATCAAACTCTGTTTTAAAGAAAACAAGAATTTGATTTTATAATTGCGATGACCCAAACAAGATATTCATCTTCAGGTGATGTTATGTCGTTAAAATTTTAAAATATTAAAAGATGAAGAAGACTTGGCGTTGAAGTGAACCATTGCGTATAGTAAATGCGTAGCATAACATTCAAATTACACACAATCATTTGAAATAACTTTTCTATACAAACATACAAGTAAACCATGTATATACCAAAAGTATATCCATATATCCAACCGACGATTGTACCCCGTGCTTCACCACTTGTACCTTCAACTTCGTCGCTACAACTAGCATCAGAATCAGCATATTCCAATTTTACCCCTCTACTCCCACTCACACCTTCTTCATCATCATCAATCGAATCAGAATATTCCAACGACGTCGTTTTATTCACATTGGAGATCGTCACGTGCCTCACCACCTCCCACCCTTCTGTTTCCCAAATTACCCCTGAACTCGAAGCTAATTTACCAATCCTCTGCTTCGCATCAGACTGCATCCAGATGGACCGACACGTGTCGACCGTTGATTCGTTTGAAGAACTCGAATCACACCAATCAAACATGCATCTCGGAGATGATTCACACGTGGTCACCGTCACCACCGGTGATGACGGAGGGGTGCAGGATAAGAGAAACGGATGCTGCAGCAGCTGATCGCAGCTCCACCTCTCACTTTTTTCTCTTTTTAAACATTTGTAAATAAAATCACGTAAATCCTCCGGCAACGGAGATGGAATCTCCGGCAGCTCGTCGGAATATCCTATCCGCCGGAGAGCATCAACACCACCGTCATGCCACGCTGGATTTCCGGTGAGCATTTCAATGACCGTACACCCTAACGACCACACGTCAGACTCCGGTCCGATATACTCACCTCTAACAACCTCCGGCGCCATCCACAACGGACTGCCACGTGTCACCGGAACCACACCACCGGAGTATTCTACCGCCGATCCGAAATCGGCGAGCTTCGCCGCTCCGGCGACGTCTCCGATCAACACATTCGCCCCTTTCACATCGCAATGAACAATATTCCTCTCGTGAATGTAGCTCAACGCCGCCGTGATGCACCACGTGTACCGCCGGATTAGATCCACTCCGCCACCGTCTCCGGCGACGGAGACGACGGTGCCACCAGGCATATACTCCATGTGTAAGTTCCGATACACCGTCGAAAACTCACACGTCGTATCGTCTCCGATATACGAAACGACATAGGGAGACGACAGCGATTTCAATATCCGGATCTCGTTTTCGAGGCACTTGAGAATATTGTCACCAGACTTTATCGCAACGGATTTTACCGCGAAAATACCAGCATCATGATCATGATTATTATTATTATTATCACGATTTATCGCGATATTTACGACGCCAAATGAGCCTTTACCGATGGATTTGTGACGGATCCAGTGAGGTTTTGTGGTGTGAATATTATTCATTTGTGTGATTGTGTTGAGTTGTTTGGGATTGAAGTGTGTATACATGTGTGTGTATATATATATATATATATATATATATATATATATAAGGGGGAGGTGAGTGAGGGTGCATGAATTGGTGAATGATGATGTAAATGGTGTTGATCCATGTGGAAGGTTACTTGGGGAAATTGGGTTCATGTTGGTGTGTGTAAATCATGAGGGCTTTTACTTGTTTAATAAGTTTAAGTTATATGGTTATATGATTGGATGAATCATTGTTGTTTACTTGCGTTGCTTACACTTATCTACCAGGTTTTTACTTTTTTTTAAATATGTGTTTTAGAAACGTTTAGAAGTTAAAGTTTGTAGATTGTTCCAATCTAGAAACTAGATAATTTCATTTGTAGCAATCCTGAGTGAAATGAAAGGGAAAATTAACAAAAAGAATGTTTGACTTTCTATTAAGAGTTTTAGCTTAGTTTTATTATTTTTTAATAATTATTAAGGTGTCAAATACCCGTTGTATGTTGTGGCTACCTCATAGTCAATTTAGTTATAAACATAGTCACATGTGGAATTAAACCGGAAGAAGGCACGTGTATCATGTAAGCCTGACTACACACTAGCTGACCTGTTTATTGACTTAATCTGACGTGAAATTAACGTGAACTGACAAGTGTTTTGACTAAACCCGACTAAATTGTAGCCGGGAGAGATTTTTGATGAGAATTTTAAATTTTATTTTGTTTTTCGGTCACGATTATAAAAGTGAGCCCTTTGAAAGACAAATACTATTATTTTATTAGAACATTTTGTCATTTTAATGATCAATGATGTATTGCTCTCATTTATTTCTCATTTATTGAAGAGAGGCTTAAAATATATATGTTTTGTGATATTACATAATACTTAATAGAAATAGATCGTTAAAGATATAGAAATTATGCCACCAAATACAAAATCGATCACATGTTAAAGCTTAAAAAGAAGATATACATGAACCTTTCTTTGACTTTTTATAGGGCTTTTCCCCCTCTTTACAATGTAGATCCACCTTTGTTACATGTCAGCTTCGTTGAATCTTAGGATGGTCTATCAAAATTCAAAACCAAAGCATATGTTGTGTCGAACAATGGGACAAATGTTGATTAATGATAGAAATTATTTTTAAACAACTCTTAATATATTTTTATTAACAATTTACATTTGTATCTTTCAGTGTTTATACTCTTAACTATTTGTATCAAAAGAATACATCTTACCATTCGGATGTTTTTTTAAAATATTACTTACTCGCCTTAAAACAATAAATCATAGTTTGAATATACTTTAACCAATATTTTTAAAACTCCTAAAACAACAAATCACAAAACCTAGTATTGTTGCAACCCAAAGCTTGAAGTTTGAACTCATTTAACTAGCAATTTATTCAAATAAGCAGTTTTTTTGAGTATTTAACATTTCAAATCCATCAAAAAAGTTCTCTTATTTCTAAAAATTTCATATTGTTTCGTCAAAGTAGCATATATGACACACTTTCATTATATTAAAAAAAATTAATGTCCATACATAATTATGCAAATGGTCTTAATTAATACAAGATAGAAGTTTTATTTTCATAGTTGAATTAAACTTTATAATTTTGACCATATATAACCTAATGGTTTTGCTAACAGTCAAATCCATATGCTTTATACAAAACAACTCTTTCATATTTATATAATAAACTTTTTTTTCTTCCAAAAAGGGACATGACAAAGAATTTCAAACCTAAGTTTCATAGGATTTGTTAAGCCAAACAACTCATGTGGACAAGGTTAATATGTTATATGTGGTGATGGGACCAACATTTTAGGTAAAGATATAGTTGTGGTAAAGCCATAAGTCATATGGTTAGGAGTTTGGGGGAGTGCACCTTCATGATCATTTTTATAAGTTTTTTTATGCTAACTTCTTATATGTATCCATGCATCTTTACCAATATTTTAACTATAATCTTATCTTATCTCTCTACGTATCCTAATCCAATATAATCCGAATTAACAAATATGATCTAATTTTAATATAAAGAGTCCTAACTTTCTATTGAATGTATTAGTGAGATAGAATTTGGTTTGATATAGATAACGTTCCCATTTGTCTTGTGCGCATAATGTAAGGTTAATTACATGAAAGAACTTTGGATATATGTAATATCTATCCGGTAACCAGAAACATAAAAGGAATAAAATAGATGAAAAAAAGAAAGTCTCAACAAGTGGATATACATAAATTATTTTTTTTGAAAACCTTAAAGTCTTAATGTTGATGAAGATAATGTGATTGATGTTGATCCTTAGTAAGCAAATTAAATCATGTTTCTTCAATATTTTTGTTTTGTTTATTACCATAAAAATTGTCATCTTGTTATTTATTTGTATATATAAGTTATTCGGTATAGACTTTTATATGTCATATCATAGGGATATATTTTTGTTCTCGTCCCGGGTTCAAAGTCAGCTTAACAATTCTTGGAATCAACCGTACCTATAAGTTATTAAACTTTCAGGTATTACATCATATACAAGGAAAATGGTTAACCTAACAAACATACCAACACTAAAAAGTGAAAACGATAGTTTTTAAATTTAGATAAATAAGACTTAATAGTTCAATAGTGACCAAAGGGCCTTTGGTCAAATCATACTCAAATGTTTTATATGATATCCTTTTTTAAAGGTGTCCAACTCTCGTTATGAACTAGTGGTGTGGGTTATGAATCGATTTAGAGTATGTGATCCAAATGGTTCGAAAATTCAAGTAACCGAACTTAATGCCCGCTTGCTATTTTATGTTGTAACTTTTAAATCAACTCATGCTTACACTTATTTATACATGTGTGCTAGAAAACCTGTACTGATATGAAGGCCAAAACACAACGATGATTTTAAAAAGAAACACGAAAATAGAAAAGCAAGGAATGGTGAACCGAACTTGTGTTTGATACAATTCCCTTAAACAGATTTGCAGTCTGTGAGTTCGAAGCAACAACTGTGTATTGCTAGACTTGAGCACTTGCCTAAATCGTAAACGGAGTTTTTGCAGCAGAGAGAAGAGATCCAAAGAGAAATGATTTGTTTTGGTGTGTCTAAACTTTTACGCTTGAACTGGTTTATATAGTCACAAATCCATAACCGATTTATAACTTGTCATTAGTGCATAATAATGATCGTCATTAAAACAACTTTTGGAAATAATAATGATAATAATGATCATTCAAAACAAATATATTGATGTATCAGTTACAAGTTTTAAAATCACTTCCCACACTAATGTAAGACAAAATGTTCACCATAATTTTTTAGACATTTATTCACACATCCAATACTTCCAACAATGTGTGCGTAATGATGACACTACTATATATGTCTTGCGCAACTTTTTATTTCGGTTTTGTGGTCAATATTCTCGTTTCGATGCATGAATATGAAATAGTAAATGTATTTGACTGGTTCATTGCCGTTTTGGATACTAGGTGAATGAAAGAATAATTGGTCCCAAATATTTGAAATTTTGGGTCGTCTAATTATTAATATAATAGGTTATATAGTTCATCAAATAACACATCAACATGATTAGTTTGTAAATTACCTTTCAATGAAGTCATCATATGAGTGGACTTGTTAGATTGTTCCTTTTTGAGCGAGTAAACCTTTGATTAAGGTAGGGGAATTTTGACACTATATGAAAAAAGAAAAAGAAAATAAAATACAATATAAAATTTGTGAGTTTGAGTTTAATCTAAAAAGATTCGGAAATTAAGCTTTAGATTATCATGCAGACTACTTAGCTAAACAAGTTCAAGTAAAAAGATGAGTTTATGGGTTTATCTGTTTATATCTTTTTTTAGTTTGTGTTTTATATATGGTTAGGAGTTCATATCAAGATCTACAAAGTAAAATATAAATTATCATACACTTTTATAATTTATAAATTACTATTTTTATACATAATAATATATTTTGTTATAATTTTAAAGTTGTAGAAATGCAAATAAATTGTAAATAATAAAAACTAGGTTAAATGTTGTATTCACATGACCCCGTAAATATTCCTACCGTGCTCGAGTTCATACATGACATAATTTTTTGGTCGTTTTCAGATACGTGTCGAGTTAGACCTGCTGACTCGTAAACCAAGGGCGAAGCTTTGTTGCCCCCCTCCCAACTCGTTTTTTTTGCTCGAAAGTCAAAATTTATATGTATTTCGTCTTAAAAATTAATATTGACTAATTTCTGCTCCTTGATTTGGGTATTAAGACTTTCGCCCCCATACAATTGTTTAAACTCCGTCACTGCCATGAACACACAACTCATTCAACATCACTATCTTTTAACGAACTTGGGAAATAGTTAAGTTTACAAGGTCTATAACAATTGTCCGAACCACAACAAGTACAAAGAGTATTGAGTTGAAAATCTCAAGTCCGAGACAAAACCATAACATATAATCAATCCTATCAAAACCAAAAGACCAGTCTTAATCCGGATTAAAGATACGTCATAATCTAAAAATTTAATATATATAGACGACACTAATCCTAATTATAACAACCCTTTAAATAAAGATGATCATCTTTCTAACACATCCAATTATCCAAAACGTCACATATTATAAGCATATTTAATTTAAGTTTAGACACAATTATTGGTGTTTGATAACATAAAAGGCTGCACACTTGCGTTGTCATTGGGCACTCATGGTGGTATGATGTCAAACCACAAACATGCATGATTCCACCATGCTCTAAATTTAAACACCATGACGAACTAAAAGATATATTATTTTTAGGTTTGTTTTTTAACGGCTAGTATTATACTTCTAATTTGTTATGTTACATGTCAGCAGAGCCGGTTTTACAATGTAATTTATGACGCCACATGTTTGAGGTTCTCTATAAACAAGGGCCCAATTTTTTAAAGAAATTATGGCGGATTTTAGTATTTTGTGGGTTAACAGAATTTTAAAACAAGCATGATATTTGAAAGTTGAGTCTCGATAAAATTTTTGATAATTTGATATGTTATTGAAGAAACACAACCACGCAATTCACAATGTAAACGACCATTTTTAACTTTATTTCTCTTCAATCAATATCGCCATCAGCTAGCCCTTTTTTGCTCTTGTTTATTCAAAGAAATTAACTATCAACGACTCACGGTTTGTATATCAAATGTTCTTTGATTTATTGCTTTTGTTTAAAGAAAGTTGATTATATTGCTTTTGTTTAAATTACGTTTTACAAAAGGACCTCTTTTCTCAGTTCAATTGGGGCCCCCGAAAACATTGAGCCGGTCATGCATGTCAGTTACAGTATTTGAATACTTAACCACTAATATAAAAGCAAGAGGATATCAAGTTTATCTTAAAATGGTGTGTGATTGAAAGATGGTTGGATATACGGTTGCATTCTTCAAAACTTTCATCAGATTCAACTGATTGGATAGACCGACTCGATGAAAGCTACCAAATAGAATTGATCGATGATTGAGGCTAATACTAAGTTTAGTGAGTTATAAAATTTTAACCGTTAAATATATAAAAGTTTGCTAGATTCTAAGTTTTTATTTGGTTCTTACAAATGAAATGTTCTGCATATAATATGTAAACAAGTGATAGGATGAAAAATACAGAGCAACCGCATAGTATAAGTTAGTTTGGGTAGCACTTGGAGCATGTATAAGATCAATTATTTAATTATTTTCTAGAATAAACTTTTTGCCTTTAGTTTCTTAAAAATAAAATAAGCCTTGCATATATAACCTAAATTATGATTATCATTAAAGAGGAAATTGCATTATTAGGTGACATCCTCCTAACTTTTTAATTTTATTTTAAAGTTTTTTAAATGATTGGTTCTTATGATTTGTTTATATTGCAGGACTGGTTTAAATTTAAAAAAATTGCATTTTTAGTCTGATTGTTTGTCAAATCGTATCATCGATGGTCCCTAGAATAGATGGTTATTAAGTTTATATGTTAAATTTATGTAAATAACTAAAATACAACTTTTATACGTTTTGAGCTCGGTGAGCAAAAATATAATCGAACTCATGATATAAAATTTGGAAGATTGTTAATAATTTGGTCAAATTACTAAATACTAATTGTCAGTTGCCAAGCACATACCACCGAGAAACACATTTTCTAATAGTTTTCATTTTACTTCTAAACTTGGCAACTTGGTCAATTGGTAAAGTGTGTGTTTGTGATTCTGGCAAAGAAGTTCGATTTTTTTGGTTTATTATTATTATTATTATTAGTTTTTTTGTTTTGCTTTTTTTACTTTTAACTTAATTATATTTGGTAATCTTCTACGTGGTATTTGGTTGATTTATATTTGGTAATCTTCTAGTGAATGTTTTTAATTAATTATATTAGGTAATCTTCTACGTGTTATTAATTTTACTGTTATTTATTTAAAATGAACAATATAGTTGATTGATTTATTTCTTTGATTGAATGATGCAGAGTACATTAGAATGTAATAAAGTTTGATGGACGTTGATAAGATATAGAGTAAAAGTGAATATTTTTTGAAGACATTATTCTATACACCACCAATTTCGTATTTTACACCATTTAAAGAAAACGTTCGTTTGTTAAGGAGTAGACGGTCGTTTGTCAAGGAGTAAACGGTCGTTTGTCAAGAAGTAAACTACTGTTTGCATGACTGTAAACTACAGTTTACAGAGTAGTAAACGGTCGTTTACAGAGAAGTAACCGACAGTTTATAACTTAGTAAACGGTCGTTTACTATTTTTAGGATTTTTTTTATTATTTTTTATTATAGTTATATTATATTAAATTTATATATTGTTAAGTTTTTATTATATTAAATTTATATATTGTTAAGTTTTTAATCGATTTTTAATATTTTTATTAATTTTATATTATACTAGTTATAAATTGAATATAAGAATAAATAGGAAAAAAGTTAATACATGTACAAAATTTTTTTAATATTTTTGTTATACTAAGTTTTTATATATTGTTAAATTTAATTATATTAAATTATATAATTTATATATTATTAAGTTTTTATGTACATTAATTAACTTTTTTTATTACATTATATAGTTTTATATAAATTTAAGATAAAAATTATATATAAGTTTAAAATATTTGAACTTT
>BJCM01083140.1:0-11234 GCA_018326385.1 Flaveria bidentis | reverse complement strand
TCACACTTCTCGAAACCACTCATTATCTGTTTTGCCTTCTCTAAATACCTCCTCATGGTGTCTTCCTTCGCATCGTATGATCCGTTAATCTGGTTGGCTACCAGTAGCGAATCTACGTGGGCATGCAACCTTTTGACACCCATTTGCTTAGCTAGCCTTAAGCCGGCTATCAATGCCTCGTATTCTGCCTCATTGTTTGAGCTCTTAAAGGCTAGCCTCAAAGCATAGGTTAATTCCTCCATGTTGGGGCCAACTAGGATCAAACCTGCCCCAAAACCCTCGTCATTTGACGTGCCTTCTGTGTGTAAACACCATTCTTCGGGTGGAAGTTCCCCTTCTTGCATGGTAGGTGCGTCTTCTTCTTCTTCATGTGGTACTTCCGCCACGAAATCAGCCACCACCTGACCCTTGAATGCCACTCTTGGTTTGTACTCGATCCCGAAGGCTCCGAGTTCGATTGCCCATTTCGCTAGCCTTCCCGAAATCTCTGGTCTCCTCAGAACTTGTTGTATTGAATGCCCGGTCCTTACCTCGATTAGGTGGGCTTGGAAGTAACGCCTTAGTCTCCAAGACGCATGTACTAAAGAGAGCGTGAGTTTTTCCATGGGCGAATATCGGGTTTCCGGATATTTCAAAGCTCTGCTGACAAAATATATCGGGGTTTGCTCTCCTTCTCGCTCAGTCATCAGTACGGCGCTTACTGCGCCCTTGCTTGCCGACAGGTACATCACTAACTTTTCCTTTGGGAATGGTACTACAAGTCTTGGTAGATTGCTGAGGTATTTCTTCATCTGCTGGAACGCCTCCTCTGCTTCCTTTGTCCATAGAAAGTCTTTCTTTTTTAGGCATTTCCGCAAGGTGATTATGAACGGTAGGGCGCGTTCGGCGTGTTTTGACAAGAATCTGTTAAGGGCCACTAACCGCCCATTCAGCGTCTTCACATCCTTGATCGACCTGGGAGATGGCATGTTGAGTACTGCCGCAATTTTCTCCGGGTTGGCTTCGAAACCATCCTTTGTTACAATTGCGCCTAGGAATTTTCCTTCCTCTACCCCAAACGAGCATTTCTTTGGATTCAGCTTCATGTTTATCGCACGTAGGGTATTGAACGTTTCGGCGATGTCTTCAAGCAAAAAACCCTCGTCACGACTTTTTATGACAACGTCGTCTACGTATACCTCGATATTTCTACCGATCTGTGATTTGAATTCCTTGTCCATTAATCGTTGGTAAGTGGAGCTTGCGTTCTTCAATCCGAATGGCATCTTTGTGAAACAGAAAATGCCCACATCTGTGTAGAATGCTGTTTTGTCTTCGTCTTCTGGCGCCATCTTGACCTGATGATATCCTTTGTACGCATCTAGGAAACACTTTAGCTGAAAACTCGATAACGAGTCTACTTTCAAGTCGATTTCCGGAAGGGGATAACAATCTTTAGGGCAGGCGTTGTTAAGATCTTTAAAATCGATGCACATCCTCTAACTACCATCATTTTTTTTCACCATCACCGGGTTGGCCACCCAGGTCTGGTATCGGACTTCCCTAATAATACCTGCTTGTAGCAGCTTCTTGACTTCATCTACTACAGCTTGGCTCCGTTCCTGCCCCATATGACGATGCTTCTGGGCCACAGGTTCCTTGGACAAATATGTTTTCAACTTGTGCTCTGCGACATCTCGAGGAACTCCTTCCATGTCAGAGGGTTGCCAAGCAAAGACGTCCAAGTTGTTTCGTAAGAGGTGGTAAAGTCGATCTTTTGTCGCATCACTTAGCTGACCCCCTATCACGATCTTTTGTTCCGGGTATCTTGGGTTGACCACCCACTTTTCTTGGGTCGGGCATAAATCTTCCTCCTCTTGAGGAGCCAACTCGGGTTTCACTGCTTTAACCTCTTTGCACTCCCTACTAGAATACATGGTTACCACGCCAGTAGGTGTCGGGAATTTGATTGCTGCATGCACCATGGATATTACTGCTCCCAAGATGCATAGCCCTGGTCTTCCCAGTATGACATTATGTGATGATTCTGATCGCACTACGAGAAACGTCATTATAACTTCCCTCCGGCCCATGCTGTTTCTTATAACCACCGGGAGTTGGATCTGGCCTAGCGGCTGCACCACTTCCCCGGAGAAACCTGTTAGTTGATGAGTTTGGGTGTCGAGACCCCTCCTGACCTCTTCGTCCAGCTACAAGAAACAATGCTCATACATGATTTCCGAGCTGCTGCCGCTATCTATGTATACACGGTGCACCTGATGTCCTGCAATCACTTCTGACACTGTTACCGGACCACTGGCAAAACTTCCACCATGGATTGGGGGGAAAGAGATTCTTTGGGCCATCCAGGATTCCATGTGGTCCGAGCGCCGCTTCCCCCTGCATCCTTCAGCTTGTACTATGAAGATTTCCTTTCTCTTTTCCCCCGCCTGTGGAGTTTTCTTCAATTCCCGCAACAAATGGGCCAGTTTCCCTGTCTTGACCGCCAAATTGATCTGTCGCTTTAGTGAAAAACAGTCGTCGGTTGTGTGGCCGTTTTCCTTATGGAATTCACAGAATTTGCCCATATCTCGCTTCACGCCTGGTTTTTGTGGGGTAGGTTTTACGAAATTAACATTTTCTGTTGCGAGGATCTCACTGGGAGTTTTAGTTAGCGGCGGTAAATTGATGAGTGACGTGCGGGTATGAGGTAAAGAGTTTGCTGAGTAACGCTGATGGAAAGACGGGCTTCAAGAGTGAAAGTGAGGCTGGAAGCGTGTTTTTTCCCAAGGTTTCGAACCCCCGGGTCGCTTCTGTGATTCCCAAGCGGTCGACATGGGCTTTATCATGCTTTTTTCCCTCAGTTGCTCACAGGCTTTCTTGCCTCTAACAAAGGCCTTCGCTCTTTCCAACATTTCTTCCACTGTCTTCGGTAGATTTTCATGAAAACGCTCCACTAGTTGATCGTTCTTTACACCATGAATAAAAGCTGAAATCCGAATCATTTCCCCTGCGCCCCATACTTGCATACTTTCCTTTGAGTATCTGGTGATAAAATTTTCTATCGACTCATTTTCACCCCTCTTGATGTTATGCAGTTCGGTGGGGTCTTTGACTGATCTTCTCTGCTGACTAAAATTCTTCAAGAAACTGCTCTCCAGCTCTTTGATGTTTCGGATTTCCCCCACCGGAAGACTGTCAAACCACACTCTGGATGCTCCAGTTAGAGTCTGGGAGAACATGTGGCACCATAACGGGATGGACCACTGCTCAACCTTGGCTGCTCCCACGAAAATGGCCATGTGATCATCAGGATCCCCTGAACCATCGTACTTCCCGATGTTGCTTGGCATCTTGAGCTTCGGTGGGAATGAGAACTCCGTTATTCTTGGGATGAATTTTGACATTGACTTTGCTGTCGATGGCCGATACGGCTTATCAAACTCATCTTCGTGATCTGGCTCCGGTGGTGGTGGTCTTCTTTCATCAATGCGGTCCTCCCTTCCTCTTCCATGTTCCCCCTTACTAGGCGCTTCTTCGTACTCCAGACGTGTCCTCACCTCTTCAAAAGGATGCTCTTTTCGGTTCAGCAAGGATAGGAGTTGATCCCTATTATTGTTGACAAACTCCGGGGTAATCAACCCACTCGTTGGATTCTCAGTTTCCGGGATGATACCGACGCCGCAAGGGGGTGGTGTTACCAGTTGTTCATCCCCATAGGTGACAATGTTGCGACTGTCACGGGATGGGGTTTTTTTGACCTTAGTCCATAGCAAGTTGTTTTTGAGTTTCTAGGGTCCCACGGATGGCGCCAAATGTTGCTACAAGGATCTTGATCAAGAGATTAAGAACCAGGAACAGTGCGAAACGAAGATTGGTGCTTTGGCTCAGGTCTGGGATGGGGAGTGAGGAGAGTGTGTATTGTATGGGTTTCTTGTTTTTTCTTTTTCTTGTTTTTTCCCTGGTGTGGCTTGGGCATTTATACCAACGCGTTCCTGCCTTGCGTTCTATTTTTCGTAGTCTGCGGTTATTATTTTGGTCTCTATCTTTCTTTGACAGGAGATCTAACTCTCCTTAGTGCAAAGGGTTTCTGACTTAATATTACTCTTCTTTGTTTTTATAGTTGACCTTGACTTCTGCCTCTGTCCTTACTTCTGACTCGCTTGTCTTATATGTCTGTTGTTTATTGTGCTTTGTTTTATGCTCTTTGTAGCCAAACGGATTTCTCTTCTATCAGGTGAGGCTCCTACACTTGTGTTTTGTGAGATAGTGGAGAGGTTTGGGGGAGCTTGGCCGCGGCTGCCATTTGTAGCCTTGGCCGCGGCTTATTATGTGAAGCCCGGCCGCGGCTCCTTTCGTGAGGCCCAGCCGCGGCTCCTTTTGTGAGGCCCGGCCGCGGCTACCACTTGTAGCTTTGGCCGCGGCTTATTACGTGAGGCCCGGCCACAGCTACCACTTGTAGCTTTGGTCATGGCTTCTATTAAATCTTGGATTGTTCCTCCTTAGGTTTATTAACGTGTGTTTTCTGATCCCGGGTTTATGCTGGTACCCCTTCAGATCTCACTCACTGAGATCTTTACCGAAAATCCAACAAGCAACAAAATAACAATGAAAACACCCACTGGAATCTCCAAAACCTTTCCCAAGGTTGCTTTCGAGGCTTAAGAGGTGACTAGCAAGGTTGATCAATTTGTGCAATACAAAAAATAAGTGTGCGTGGATCTATTATAATTACTTATGTTCTTTTTACTTTTAAGTAATCTTACTTTTTTTTAAGTGTTAGTTTTTTTGGTTTATTTACTTCTATATTCATTATTTAGCACTCTCAAACAGTCAAACTGTTATATCTAGTGACACAATATTTTGTGAATACGGAATATGTCCATCAATACTAAGTAAGTAAACAAAACACCAAAAGATTATAATAATATTAGAAAATATTTTTTAGTCTAGCTTAAAAATAATCTAATTAATTATCTCTTGCATTTTATCAACCTTGTAACAGTTAATATAATTTATATATTATTAATTATCAACTTTTTTTTTTGCATAATAATGTTGTACATTATGCATAGGAAGTTTTTTAAAAACAAATTGACTTTTCAATTTTAACCCAAAAGTTTTTATATTTTACAAAGTAACCTTCTAAAATATGATTGTTTTTAGTTTAAACCTAAAACTACTTATCTTTTGCAATTTAATCTCATAAAATTTTATATTTTCAACTTTAATCCCCTATACTTTTCATATTCCTCAACTTTTCATCTTACGTTTGTTCTAGGTTTTGCAAGTTAACATGACACAAATATTTATGTGTGACTCACAATTTTACGTTTCAATTTTGATAGTTATTAATGGTGGTGTGATGCTTATATTATTTTTCACAATTTTGCGTCCGCACAACGCAGAGAGCTTAATTCTAGTATATAACAAATTCCAACCACATGCACTTGTTTTTGAAGGCACCGGTATTGACTTGAAATCCCATACTCAACCCCTCTCCACTTGTAGCTAAGTCATCCCTTTTATCATTCTTAAAGTTTAATTTTAAAAATCATTATATATAAAAGAGAGAATTATATTTTTCATCATTTAGGTATATAATAAATTTCAGGTTCATTCTTAAACTAAGAGATTACACTAAACATCCTTTACGTTTAGAAAAGCTTACACGTGTCATCATTTCCTCAAACATACATGAATTTTGTCCGTTAATTCAGGTCATGTGTTGTGCACACGAGGTTAATTTAGTTATTTTATCCATATGAATATTAAAACAATAAAATAAATCTAGACAACTTAATTCTCATCATCATCATCTTCACCATTCACCATCCACCATCCACCATCCACATAGTCAACCCCACTTCACTTGCAGCTAAGTCGTCCCTTTTATCATTCTTAAATTTTAATTTTAAAAATCATTATATATAAAATAGAGAATTACATTTTTCATCATTTAGGTATATAATAAATTTCAGGTTCATTGTTAAACTAAAAGATTACAATAAACATCATTTACGTTTAGAAAAGCTTGCACGTGTCGTCATTTTCTCAAACGTACATCAATTTTGTCTGTTAATTCAGGTCATGTGTTGTGCACACCAGGGTAATTTAGTTATTTGAACCCATATGAATATTAAAACAATAAATTAAATCTAGACAACTTAATTCACATCATCATCATCATCACCATCCACCATCCACCATCCATTACCACCACCACCACCCCCTCACCCTATCATCACCACCACCCCTATCATCACCACCACCCCCATCATCATCTACCACTGCCAAGACTTCATCATCATCTTCTCATTATTATTATCATCATCATCTTTATCACATCATTCACCCCTAAATTATGATTTCAAACTCAAAATCAATTACACACATTCAAAAACCACCACCATCTCAACCTGCAAAACACTCGTCACCACCATCGTCACCCCTATCAAACCCAAACCCACAACCACCTAACCACCACCATATCACATCCACCAAACCCCAACTCTCAACCATCTAGCCACCACCTTCGTCACCTTCATTAACCCCCAATCCATGATCACTTGACTACCACTATCATACCTCCATCAACCCAACTTGTAATCAGCTGACCACCAACATCGTTACCTCCATTACTATAAACCATTATCCTCCTATCAGATCTAGGTTTTATGAAATCATAAATATTCATTAGAACTTGGGTTTTTCAGCCATGAAATTGAGAGAAAGGAGAGGAGAGAGAGAGAAAGATGAGTGAGAGAGACATGATAGCGGTTAGTGATGATGGTGATAAAGACGTGACTTCAGGTGTAGTAATGGTTGAAAGAGAGTTGTGAGAATGAATGAGAGTGAGATTGTGTAATTTATATATTTTTTTGTTTTCTTCTTAATTTAAATTTTAAATATTAGATTAATAGGTATAAAATTACCATTTTGCCCTCAAATGACAAACATGTGCCTGATTTAACGTTAAAAATAGACGATCATTAGTGAGAAGGACGAAATCTACAAACTTTTTTTAACATAAAGAACGTTTACTGTAATTTTCTTAGTTTAAGGAAAAAAATTGAAATTGTTATAAAACTAAAGGACAAAAAGTTTAATTTATTCTATATACAAAGTAAACATTAAAACTATAGTATTTATTTATTTTGCAAACAATTATAAACGGAGTTGTTAAAACTTTTGTGGGTGTGTTTTAGATATTTCTTCACGTTTGGTGACATGTCGCACTTGGAATCGTAAAAAGAAGGCAAATAATTACAAAGAATGAGGGGATCAACTTGGAGAAGATAAAATAGGAGAAATGAAAAAGTGTTGACTACCAAACTAATGTGGAATTCTATTGACTACTAGTCTAATGAGGCTTTACAAGAAGTTATTATTTAGTTAATAAATTAGTTTGATAACTTAATGATAGTTAGTTGGTAGTTAGTATTAATGATAGGTCATATGTATTGTTTTTGAACGGAAACAATGAATAACTTTTATTCAAACAAGTTAGTGGGGCACTAGCAAGAAAGAGTCACTAGGAATACCAAAACATTACAATCACCAAACAACCATAAGAAATAAGAAACAATAAGACTACACCATTTTGACTATACCCGTATTTTCTTTTTCTTGCAATATAATTGTGAAATTTTTCTAAGTTGCAACATGGTATCACAAGTTTTTTCCTCTTCAATTATACAAAATCTTCTTTTATTTTTCTTTTAAATTTGCTCAATATTTAATTCAAATTCACCTGATAATAATTGCAACACAATCAAACATGTTGATACATATGTACCTAGTTTACGATCTTAATGTAATATGTCTGTCATGTCCTAAATGTAAATGCAATATATGAGTTGAATGGAACAAAATATGTGATTGATGATCTTAATGTTAAATGTTTCAGTGTATGTTTAAATGTTTATTATTTATTAACACATATTGAACTAACTATTATAGGTTTGTGGTTGTTTGAATAGATCTTAGTAAACTAATGATTGAGAAACATATTCAAACTTAGTTGTATGAAGTTTTCATACGAATGGACCATGCTAATGGACCATACGTATGAATACTTTATGCTAATGGACCAGTCGCACGACTGAACTAGGAGACTGTATCAGTCGCACGATTGAGACATACGAATGACTCAGTCGCACGACTGAACCTTCAGTCGTGTGATTGACTCAGTCGTATTCTTTAGTCGCACGACTGAACCATGCTAATGATCCAGTCGTACACTTGACTAACCCTAACCTATAAATACCACTTAATTCGTGGAAAAACGGAACACTTTCAATATTTCGACTCCTATTCATACCCTAGCCGTCCAGAGATCTTAGAGACCTTGTTCCAAGTTCATAGATCGCACTAAATCGTATTGCAATCGTTCTTAACCTTTAGATTCATTCTAAGATCGATTCTACGTGCGTTCTCACTGATTGGATTGCCAATCAAATAGGATTCCGCACTATTTGAGTTGGTATACACGTAAATTAGTTAGTACTCCATCCGTACACGGTCCTAACAAGTGGTATCAGATCTTTGGCTCTAGATTTACATGTGATTCAATCGATTTTGGCCTAAAAATCGTGCTTTTCACTAAAAAATTTATTCTTTTTGTGTCAAAAAGTGTTTTTGAAGTCTTTTGGTCATAAAGTTAACGTTTTTTGTCATACGGCAATTAGGGTTCGTAAGAAATTTGTGTTTTGCGTCAAAGTGTTCAAAACTTTCGTTTTTGCAAAAACAGCAGCCTTCGGTCGAATGATTGACTCAATCACACGATTGAACTCATTCGCATCCTCCATACGCACGATTGAACTCAGTCGTCTCGTTCATTCGCACGACTGACCAGCTTCATTCGCATAGACTCCAACCGCATTCTCCTTCTACACGACTGAATCAAATCGCACGATTGAATTCATCCGCATACTCCATTCGCATGATTGACCCCATCGCATAAGTTCAATCGTACGGCTGGTCCAATCGCATAAGCAAAGTATTTGACTTAAACTTAACTAAATGGAAGAGCAATACTCAGCATTTACTATAGGGAGAGACACACGAATCCAAAACCTCTTACTTCTGGAAAATGAGTCAGGGAATCACGATAAACCTCCTAAGCTAATAACGTTAGACAATTACCCTCAATGGAAGTAACATTTTGATATTTACTTAAATGGAGTTGATCCCAACCTTTGGGAGTCAATCGAGACAGGGTATGACATGCCAGTAGGTGCTGATGGAGTGAAACTGACTTTGGGAGGGATGAATGACACGCAGAAGGCAAAATATAACACTGAGAAGAAAGTGTACGCCCTGTTAACTCAGTCTATAATGAAGGATATATTCCATCAATTCTCTGAGAATAAACAGACTAAGAAACTTTAGATAGCCTTGGAAAAACGCTATGATGGGAATGCTTTGTTAAAAGCTCTGAAGGCAAAAGCGTTGAAGAAGGAGTTTGATAACTTCTCTTCAATGGGTAAGGAAAGTCTAGATGATGTAATCGACAGGTTCTATCATCTCATGAGTGAGCTACATATTCATAGAGTTAAAACGTCGATGGAATATAAGGTTTCCAGTTTGGCTGATGGGTTACCAGAGAAGTGGGATTCATTTGTAGCTAACCTAAAACAAAACAGTATTTTGGCAAAGTTAGATATAAATGATTTCATCTTGAAATTAAGAGAGGAGGAACATAGGATGAAATACAGGTCGCAGAAAGGAATGTATGATCAAAATCCTTCGCTTTACAACGCCTCATCTATAACAACCAGTTCAGGAGGACCCCCTCAGACGGCTTTTGTTTCCAGTTCAACTACTCCTTCACAAACCATAAATTCTGGATCTGACACATCTGGGTCATCAAGTACCCATTTTATTGCACCAGAGGCTAATGCTACGAAGTTGAAGATTGAGAACCTCGGGAACATCACTATGGAGGTGGCTAAAGAACACATGGATTTATTGGCGGCTGTGGTACACTCATATGATGGGTTGGTTGCAGGAAAGATTGGTAACTGCCATCTAGCAGACGAAAACTACGAACAAGTAGACGAGAACGAGCTTGAACGTATGGACATAATTTGGGCGTTAGCAAGTGGCGTCCGGAGGGCTAAGAAGTTTGTTAAAAAGACGGGACAAAACTTGATAGCTACCAAAGACACTACGTTTGGGTTTGACAAGTCCAAAGTGACCTGTTTCAACTGTGGAGAGAAGGGGCATTTTAAACGTGAATGTGTATAGCCCAAGAAGACTAAAAACGGGAACCCGTTCTCGTTATTCAACCGTCAGGATAAACCAACTGGGGAGCTACATCGTCTAGTACCAAGACAAAGGCTTTGACTGCTCAAGGTGATGAAGGGCAAGACTGGACCTTCAAATTCGTGCCTCCGGGAGAATACAACATTGCAAATGTTGAGGTGTTGGATGATGATACTGAAAGTGAAGACGATATCGCAATCGAAATAGCCATGTCAGAAACTAAAGAAGCTGCGAAAGTGGTCAAGCCTGTGATTGAAGATGATGACCCAACTACATGTTCAAAATCTCCAGCAGCTGAAGAGACAATATCTGCACTGATGGCGGATTCAACTGAATCTTCTCAGGTAAGTTCTAAAGACAAATTGTTTGATAATCATGCTTGTGTTGAATGTAATAAATTTAGGGAAAGCATTGATTTGAAATTTTCTAGGTTATTAGATCATAACGATAACTTAGTAAAGGACTTGCAACTGTGCACAGAAGCAAATCACAATTTAAAACAAAACGAGCAAAGTTACAAAGAAAAAAAATAGAATTATTAAACAAACAACTAAGGGAAACCAAAGTTGTGGCTTTTAACCAAGCAAATGACATTAAGTTCTATTTAAACTCCCTTGAAGAAACTAACAAGAAGAAAACAGTTTTGGAAGTCGAAGTAAATTCTTTAAAACAAAAACTGCACAGTTGGACTAGTTCTTCACATATAGTTAAAAACTTGGTCAAAGAACAAAACAACGGGGAAGGATTAGGTTACAAAGTGGTTCCACCACCACATGAGATTTTGTTAAATACAAAATGTCGACCAGTAAAAAACACTCCTATTAAGGATCATGTGGTGACCACTCCTCTAGTTAGTGATCTAGACTCCATGTGTCAAAAGATGGAATCTGCCACTAAAGAGAAGGATGACACTTTGAAATCTAAGGGTAAAAAGCCTATTGTTAATTTGGACGAACAATTTAAAGAGGTTAATATACAGTCAGGAT
>BJCM01083139.1:0-12731 GCA_018326385.1 Flaveria bidentis | reverse complement strand
AGTCATATGGATGTCGATAAGGTTGGTGCAAGGATTGAAGCTTATAAACATCAAATATTATCTGTGAATTTATATCAGTGTTCTTTAATAAACTTTATGTAGCTTGCTTTTACGGGATCCACTGAGACGGGTAAAACCGTTCTTGGATTGGCTGCAAGAAGCAATTTAAAACCAGTGACTTTAGAACTTGGTGGGAAGTCACCTTTCATTGTGTGTGAGGATGCCAATGTTGATGAAGCTGTTGATCTTGCACATACAGCTCTGTTCTACAATCAGGTTTATTAACAGCATCTTAGTTGTGTATAATATCACAATTCACACATAAAAACTTCATGATCTGAAAATGATTTTGGTTTTGTTTGCAGGGCCAATGTTGCTGTGCTGGATCGCGTACATTCGTGCATGAACGCGTTTATGATGAGTTTCTTGAGAAAGAAAAGGCCCACGCTTTAAAACGTGTTGTTAGTGATCCATTTAAAAAGGGTGTTGAACAAGGTCCTCAGGTATTGCCTGTTAATAGTTACTCAAAGACAAAATGGAATCACAAAATTGATTTTCTTTTGTGATTATTGTCCATACTGCAGGTTGATTCTGACCAATTTGATAAGATCTTGAAGTATATAAGATCTGGGGTTGACAGTGGTGCTACCCTTGAAACTGGAGGCCAAAGATTTGGCTCTAATGGATATTATATCCAACCCACTGTTTTCTCAAATGTTCAGGTGCATTTTCAACCACCATGAGAGTTTTTCTTTTGTTTAGTTTCATTTTAATCAAATATAAATAATCTTTTGCTTCTTATTCCAAACAGGATGACATGCTAATAGCAAAAGATGAAATCTTTGGACCAGTACAGACAATTCTAAAATTCAAGTGAGTTGTAAATCATCCCTAGTATTTTTTCTTCTTTATATTTCGTTCGCGTTTATTAATTGGTTTATAATAAAACAGGGATATCAACGAGGTCATTCGAAGGTCAAATGCAACTTCATTTGGACTAGCTGCTGGTGTCTTTACACAAAATCTTGATACTGCTAATACATTAACCCGAGCGTTGAAAGCTGGAACCGTGTGGATCAACTGTTTTGATGTGTTTGATGCTGCAATTCCTTTTGGTGGTTACAAGATGAGTGGGCATGGTAGAGAAAAGGGGATTTACAGCCTCAATAACTATCTGCAAGTTAAAGCTGTTGTTACTCATCTCAAGAATCCAGCATGGCTTTAGTTCTCTAATACTCTATCTTTATGTCATGTGTTGTCCTATCTTTATAAATGTGTTGTCCTATCTTTATAAATGTTAAGGACATATTTAAATATTAATATCATATGTGCTAGACAATGAAATAATTTATATATAAAATTTGTCACCCTCTTAATTACTTATTATTAATGACTAAAAAGATCATGGTGTTTCAGATAAATTTTTTAAAGAACGGTGATATATTTTTACACCTAAATCACAATAACTTCTAATCTGTCCTATACCAGATCTAAACCTTGGTTTTCTCTAAAAAATATTTTAACCCTTACCACTGGACTACTAAACAGATTATTAATTGTTGAATTATCTTTTGCATTAAGGTGATATAAAAAGTGATTTGGTTAAATGAAACAACCTTAAACGCAAACGTTTTACAACGTATATGTTACCGTTGATATGGGTTTTGACATAATGTCCGTATTGTAAGGGATTAACAACATGAGACACTTATTCCAGATGGTAACGCTTAGAAATAATTTATTGAATTATAATAGCGCGTCAAACATTTACACTAGTGCGTTCAATGGTGCCACCGACCTTTGACGTGTAAAACACTTGGATTAAATTTGTAATACATATTGATGCCTCAAAAAAAATTATAATGTTAGCATTCAAACTATTATAAAACATCATCCAACTTCTTTGTTCCACTATATATTTGGTATCCACACAAGCCAAACTTTTACCTCACTAAAAAGAACCCAATAACCTATTAAAACAAATCCAAAGTTATAATTAATTAAAATAAACCCATGTATAATATTATTTCATATATACCCTTGTAATTTGATAACTTAAAAACAAAGCAAAAACTTATATTGATTTGTGGTCGTTACCTCCCTTAAGGTTAAGCGGTTCAATCATCGTTTTATGACATGTTAATTTAAATTAATTATGGTGTACAAAATTAGAAGTTTGTTAGATTGGTGTGTAAGTAGTCGTTAAAGGAAAAAGAAAAGAAGAAGAATAGAAGAGAAGGAGAGGTTGATGTTACAAGGAGAGAGAAGCATAGAATGCGAGTTAGGCTAATGGGTGACAATTCACATTTCGCCTACTCTTTTATAGAAATGATTTTCACATTTACTACATTAAATTTTATTTTTTTAAAATTATTTTTACAATTTGTATTAACATTCCTAAAATTATTTAATCACATCTCTAAAAATAGAAAGGCATTTGTAAATTAGAAGCTTCATAAAACCAATATATGACTCATTCAATGCCTTTTAGAACTCAACAACATAGGATATAGATGGGTCATTTCATTCTCAAGGTAATGAATGACACGTGGTCGGCCTTTTGAGTGTACGAATTCAGAAAACCTTTTCATCACGACCACAAACCATCGTCTTCTTTGACCATACGAATGACTCGTAAAACATTATTCCCCACTCGGTACCACATTTCTCATCTTCTGTTTGACAAAGTGATACCATTTGACTAAATTGAAGACATTAAGGGTAGGGATAAGGACAAAGTCATGTAGAAGTTATTTCTAAAGAGACAGAAGCCGTTATGGACTTGAGAAACTTAAATCTGGAGAGAATTGAATCATAATCATGTTTAAAGGGATTAAAATGTGAACTATTTAATTTTATATTAAATAATATAATTTATTGAAGTTTAAAGAATAAGACTAAAATTATCTATGTTATAAAGTGTTTTTAATAAAATAAATCAAATGGAGCAAATATGAAAAGTTGTTTTAAATTTTGTTTAGGTATGTATGATAGATAATAAGTTTAAAGGGAATGTATAAGAAAAATATTTGTATTGTTATTTATGCATTTGAAAAGGAAAGAAAACTAGTGAAGTAAGATATATTAGTACTTTGATTTGTTAATTAACAGAGATGATCGAGGAGAAAATATGAACATGAAATAAAAAAAAATTGAGGTTATAGAAAATGACATTTGACACTCAAAAGCCTTACTTATAATATATAGATATAGATTATTATATATTTTTATTTTATAGCACAAGCCTAGTATTTCTACACTAGAATTCACCACAGGGAGAATTTACACATTTCTCAATAAATAGTTATGACTAGGGTAAGGTTAACTTTGTTGATATGTTGATTACGACCAAGCTTTTATTAATAAGATAAATAAGTTGATGCAATGTATTGGTTAAAATTTAAATATTTTAGAAAATGACTTGGATTTTGCTTTAAAACTCTCATGAGTGATAGTGATGTGCTTAATTTACATTATGAGGGAGAAATATAAGGTAATCAAGGTCTACATTTAACATTGGAAAACAAATTAGGAGGTTTGTTTTTCATGTCACCTTAAAGCAATAAGATAATGATTAAAGAGATGAAAAAGGTTGGAAGCTAGAACCTCAAATCCTACTTGATACTTAGGATAAATCATTTAATTACAAATGTTAAAAAAAGAAAAAAACCTCTAATACTTAAGTAGTATGAAGATAATTTTGTTCATAGAATTTTGGTCGAGTCGGGTCCTATTTGGTATTGGTGTTTTGGTCGTAAGTTACATGGTATTTTGGTCATAAAAGTCTTGTGAAAGTTTTAAACATGGCATGTTTATGAGATATGGTATGTTTAAAGTGTTTAGATGTTTGTAATGCCATGTTTTATGTTTCTAATGGATATGAACAACATTAAGACATGGAACCAAAAGAATGATGGATTGAACAAAACTTGTTCACTTCATGATCAAGATATTCTGTACAATGATCATAAAGTAAAACCATTACATGATTTTTGAAACACGTTTAAAGATAATAAAACATAAATAACACCCAATTTAAATCTAATAGTTATTTAAGTCTTTGATTCTTGTTGTTTTTCTTCTCAATACTTCATGCTTGTTATATTTCATGCTTCTTGATTGATATTAAAAGACTACGTGTAATCCTAGTAGCTTTTTGACATATTAGAGGATCGGCCTAATCAAGTAACATGTAAGTTGGATTTACACTGTAGTCATCTATTTTAGCAATAAAAGCAAAAATCAAGGTTTACAGAGGTTCATGAGGTGCAAATGGAGGTTGGCGAACAACAAGAACAGAGATCCATGACTGTTATTGGTCGATGATGATATGAGTTGTCAATGGGTTAGGGTTTAAAAGGTAAAAGGGATGGATAATTTTTTTATAAATAAATAAGCCTAAAAAGACATGAATATTCACCATTAAAAATTCCACTCAACTGGCACAAACCATGAATGAAAAATAGCAAGTTTTGAAATCCATCGTACATAGACGAAAAAAAACAATGAAAATTACAACGTGGAACCAACATATGGATGAAAATCTAGTTTTTCTTTATTTATATTTGATCGTAAAGAAATAATAATTTACATATGAGTTTTATTTTAAAGAATCTATGTTGTAAAACAATAACTTGTATATAATAAATAAAAGAATATATATAATAACATATAACATTAGAAAAACTTATATGTCATTTGACCCAGATATCTAACACTTTAGGCCCGCTCCTAAAATGATGTTTATTATGGTATTTTGAGATTCTACCGAAAATTAAGAAAAAACTACAAATTGTTTTTTTTAAACGACTGTTTAGTTGTTAGTTGTTAATATCACTAAGTTAGTAAAATTCACCCATGCCAAGGTTTGAACCTTGAATCTTCAAGAGAAACAAAAGGCTTCCACCTCCCCATAAACACTAGGCTAACAGATCATTGTTAACTACAAATTGTTAGCAAGAAGATTCCGAAAAAGATGATATATCAAAAGATGTAAATATGATAACATGAGTTATACACATGATACTTTATTATCACAATAAAATCTTATAATTGTGGCTAATAATGGGTGTATTTATTTATCACAAAGACAAAGAGTATGAACAATTGCTTTTTTAGCAAAGATTGACAAACACCATTAGCTACCCACATTATGTTCTAACTACTTAGAAACTTTGATGACATTCTAAGATAATTTATCCAATGAGGAAGAGGCACGTAGCAAATAGTAGGAGCATATCGTTCTAACTACTTAGGCACGTTTCATAAGTCATAATAAAAGCCAATTTTGTCTAACATTGATAGGACTTTTAAAGTATTCAACTTACTATTTAAGTAATTTAATTATGTTCCTAATAATATAATGGTAATACACATAAGGGCATTTGAAAACAAAATTAATTTAAATAGAGAGCTAGAAGAATAGTATAGACACTTATGTGTAGTAAGTGATAGATATATTAGAAAGAAAATGTGAGTTTGTTACGTAACCTTCTTTTATGTTAAAGTTGAAGCAAAATGTATGTCCTATTTGATTCACATAGTTAATGACTTTTTTTCTCCCTCCCTCCCCTCCTCTCCTCTCCTCTCCTCTCTCTCTCTCTCTCTCTCTATATATATATATATATATATATCATTTCCCTTCCTCTTTTTATTAGGGCTGATAATTCTCGATCTGTTTATAACACGATTAAACTTTTTAATAAATAATATACTATTTATTTTTTTATTTTTAAAAATAATTAAAATTAGAAAGCAAGATCTCATTATTTCTTATTATTGGTTCATAAAAATATATAAAAACAATTATAGACATGATATATAGTTAATTAAACAAGTCAAATTTATGTTTGATACATTGGTTAACCCGCGTCATCTCTAATCAATTAAAAATGATAAGACATGTTTTTGTTGGTCATACGTTTTTATACACATATAATAGAGAGAGTTGAGGGTTGTTTAGAGAATCACATATATTGCAAAGCCAAATCAAAATTATTCATTTATTATTATAATTATATGAAATAAATATAATTATATAAAATTTAATGATTTCAGTCACTAATTAGTTGATTCCGTACTTTCTCGATGTCATCTTTTTCTTCTTCATAATAAGTTTCTGACAATGTTTAGATAAAAAAGTAGTGAATTTACACACATGTATGTATTTTTAAAATATGAATACACATAAATTTAAGCTTATATAGATATATCAATTCAAGTATATTCACATAACTATGATGTATAATACTAGTGTTAAAATCTTAGAGAATGATTTTAATTGATTGTGTAATTCTCGCATCATGATTTATGGTTTGTAAAAATCTTCTCTATATAGTTGAGGGACAAAAAATGTATAGTCTACTTGTTAAAGAATGCGGTTGAAAGAATATGCATATGTGTTAACAAAAAAACTACTAATGCTACTAATGATACACATATGTGATATACATATGCCTAATTTACTATTTTACTAACCACAATAGAACATGTATATAAAAATTGTAAAGCACATTATTAGATAATATATCTAATATCTACACATGTATAAGTTGGAAAGGTGTGTTGTTGTCAACAATGATTTACGTAAGTGGGCACGTTAAAAATTTAAAACACACTACTAATCCTTATATAGTTATATCTATGTATCTATGTATGTGTAGGTTGATAAAACTTGTCATTCACAATACACGTACTTAAAAAAGTCAATATAATTGATAAATGCGAACATGTATCAAATAACATAAGTGGAAATGAAATTTGTTTTATTTAAGGATGCATTTATCCATGTTTTAAGATTAGATTAGATATAAAATGTATGCCAAATTTTATTTTTCTTTTTACGTGTGTGTTTTCATACTTTTTTAGACACTCAACTTTGTATAAGGGGCTGTTTGGCAACTTTTGAATAATTAAGTGTTGAACCAATAAGAGGTTTGAATCATTAAGTGCTGAATCATTAAAAGGTCTGAACCACTAAGAGCTAGTATATAATTTAACTATTCAAAGACAAATATCTGACCAATTTAGATAATATGTCTTAACCATTTAGCATTAAAACTCTTAACCATTCAGCATCAGTATGATGCTTAACCATTCAGATGTAAATTTTCTTAACCATTCAGACATGTGCTCACGAAACAAACAGTCTGAACCATTAAATGCTGAACCATTCAGACATCTGAACCATTAAGAGGCTGCCAAACAGCCCCTAAGTTGGTATTTATGGATTAAAACAATAACTAAAAGCACTCTAGGTTCTATAGGTATAACACTTTTTTGGATCATCGTAAAAACTGTAATACTTATTATTTTTGTTGAATTAAAATAAACAATTCACGAGGCTCTTTGCAAGCTTAAAAGTTCAAATATGCAAAATCTATATACTATGCTCTCTAATATCGATGGCAAAGCTTTAGCTTACAACACTTTTAACACAAAGAGCATTATAAAACCATCAAATCTTTAAACTGACATATAATGTTTAGTCAAATAATTATGAGATCGGATAGTCAAATGTCCATATCGAGGGGTATGGTTAATGGTTATGACAATAACTCCAATTGTCGTTGGTGGTATGTGTTTTTCTTTCTATACTTCAATCATTTATAAGCTATGATAGATGATAGTTGCTGTAATAAAGTATTTTGTCATACTACAAGTTATTAACATGTTAGGTATCAAAAGTAAAAGATAAGGTAAGTTAGAAGTTAGAACCTTATCTACTTTTTAAAGAAGTTAGTAAATTAGATAATATATTGTCAATTAATTAATAGAAAAAGACGAACTATATTTACATATATAAAATATTCTCATGCGTATAACTTTTGTCATTCTATCATTCACGAGAAGATAGCACAATGAAATTGAAAATGTTAACCCCTCTCTAGTGATTCAAGAAGTATATACACTCATTGAGAAACTATAGGCATTTTATGAAACTATGGTAAGATATACGTTTATAGTATAGTAATTTGATATATATTCTTTTTGCATATTACTTGTCAAATACTTTTAAACAAATTACACTTTTGCTCATCTATTTTCATCCAAATTTCAAGTTTTATACTTAATTAAACTAAAGAAATAACAAAAAAATCATTTTATTTTTAAAAAAGTTACAAGTTTCATTATTTTCATTAATGAATGTTAGTTTTAGAGCATTCACACTACCTTTTCCATCCTCATTCATACGTTCACATTAAAAACATTAATCTTTCCCTTTTTAAATAATATTTTTTATAACTTTATCATTATATCTTTTTTCTCTTCCACTCTCATTTTTTTCAAAAATATTAAAAAAATTATAAGAGTTATACATTGTTTCCTCAAATATGGGAAAACACAAGAAACCACCCATAGATATTCTATTTTCTTCATTCACAATCATCTCTCGTAATATAACTATATAAGTCACACACTCATATAAAAATAAAAACTTACTGTAAATGCTCTTATGTGTTAAATCCTAGATAGTAGAACCCAAGTTAAAATTTTAAAAATTTGTAATTATACCACCATCAAAGATCATCATCATCTTCAACCACCACTTCCACCATCATCCGTCATCACCCACCACCACTATGTCACTATCATCATTCACCAACACAATTTCACAGCAATCACTGCAAGTACTCTTTTTCCCCGGATGCGATTAAGCCTCACATTAACACATGATTTAACAGAACAAATAAATGTATTAATAAAAATGACAAAACTTATAATTTTTTAAACATAAAAGAACATCTTATACTATTTTTTTAGTTTAAGAATAAAATCTGAAATTTAATATAAAGATAAAAGACAAAATATATAAATTGTTCAATGTATTTTATATTTGATTGTTTCTAAAATTAATATTTTCTAGCTTAAACTCTTTTTAGAACGGCTCTTACTTTAAAAAAAGCTAAAACTCGAAGAAGCTTATAATACAAACTCAAGCAAAAATATTTTTTCTTTAACAAGTATTCAAAATAATATATGAAGCTAATTTAGATAATATTATTTTCTAGTTACTGACCCAATAATTAACTATATTTGAAATTCCACAAAGTTTTCAATTTGGAAAATTGGATGTAGAGAAAGGCGAGCCACGTGCGGATAAAACAGAAGAAAATTCAAAATAGTTTTCATTCGACTTTCTTATATATCTAATAAAACTAGAATGTTGTCAGCATGATGTGGCTGTTCGAGTTATTGAGTCGATTAATAGATGGGCTTGACCCGGGGAATGTAAATTGCATGCAGGCTTACAGCCCATGCATGCATGAACACGTTCATTTGATTAAGTCGTAGGTTTAGAATGGGTCTTGAGTTTGTTAGCGTTTTATCAGGGTTGTTCCTTTATTTGTGGTTAACGTTAGTGGGGTTTGTATGCTATATATATAGCACTTCTATGAGTTAATAAAATCATCAGAAATATTGAGTACTTTGATATCTCTTGAAACTTTCAAGTGGTATCAGAGCAATCTTCCTGGTGCGAGTATCTTGAAAGCAGGAGAGATGGCAGAAGAGACGGTGTCCTATCAGAGTGTTCCCCGATTTGATGGCGATTACGATCATTGGAGCATGGTTATGGAGAATTTGTTACGCTCCAAGGAATTTTGGACAGTTGTGGAAACTGGATTCAAAATTCCAGAAAAAGGGGAAACTCTCATGGTGGAAGAAAGGACGCAGTTCGACTCCAACAAGTTGAAGGATTTGAAGGCTAGAAATAACTTGTTCCAGTCCATAGACAGGCAGATCTTACGCACAATGACGCAAAAGAATAGTGCTAAACAGATCTGGGATGCAATGAAGGCAAAATACCAGGGAAGTACACGAGTTAAATGAGCCCAATTACAACGACTGATGAAAGAATTCGAGATCTTGGAGATGAAAGATGCTGAACCAGTTTCCGACTACTTCAATAGAGTGATGATAGTTGCGAATGACATGCGTAACTACGGTGAGAACATGCCAGATGTGAAAGTGGTGGAGAAGATCCTCAGGTCCTTGACAGAAGCATTCAACTTTGTAGTGTGCACCATTGAAGAATCCAAAGATATTGATGCCCTAACGATCGATGAACTACAAAGCTCGCTGCTGGTTCATGAACAAAAACTTCAACGCAAGCCAACTGAAGACCAAGTTATGAAGATCGAGAATGAAGGAGCAAGTGCACGTGGTCATGGTCGTGGACGATCTCAATTTTCCCAAGGACGTGGGCGAGGAAGAGGAAGAACTCGACCTGACTTTGACAAGTCAACAATCGAATGCTATAGTTGCCATCAACTAGGACACTTCTCATATGAATGTCCCAAAGGTGAGAAGGCAGTAAATCTCGCTGAATTTGATGATAGTGAAAAACTATTGTTGATGACTCATGTTGAAATACAACGGAACCATACTACTGGCTATTGGTTCTTAGATTCAGAATGTTCAAATCACATGACGGGAAATCGAGATTGGTTTGTTACATTGGATGAATCATATACTCAAACCGTGAAGTTGGGTAATGATATTCGGCTAAAGGTGAAAGGAATTGGTAATGTACGACTTGAGGTGGAAGGGATCACTCAAGTCATAACCAAAGTCTATTATGTTCCAGAACTCACTTCGAGTCTGATAAGTTTGGGCCAACTACAAGAGAAGAACCTTACTATCATCATCAAGCAGGGAAAGTGTAACATCTATCATCCTCGCCGAGGATTGATAGTCACTTCGAACATGACAAAGAACCGCATGTTTCTCATTCAAGCTACAAAGAAGGTACAACAGGAGCAATGTATGGTGACACATGCTAAGCTGAATTCAGAGATATGGCATAGAAGACTGGGTCATGTAAGTCACAAAGCAATAAGAACTATGCAGTACATGCAGATGGTTCATGGACTACCAAAAGTTGCTGAACAGACTAAAGTGTGTGAGGTGTGTCAACTCGGCAAACAACAAAGGGAACCTTTACCAAAGAAAAGTAGCTGGAGGGCAAGTGAGAGACTGCAATTGATCCATACTAATGTATGTGGACCAATCTCACCAATGTCAGCAAGTGGTAAAAGGTACATACTAACTTTCATAGATGACTATTCTAGAAAAAGGTGGCTGTATTTCTTATCTCACAAATATGAAAGTTTTGAAATATTCAAGAAGTTTAAAGCAATGGTTGAGACTGAAACGGGACTCAAAATTAAAGGGTTAAGAAGTGATAGAGGAGGAGAGTTCACTTCTACTAATTTTAATGAATTTTGTGACTTTCATGGGAAAAAGAGACAACTGACCACAACTTACACCCCTCAACAAAATAGGGTGGCTGAACGTCGAAATAAAACAATTATGAATATGGTCAGATGTCTCTTGGTTGAAAAATCTATGCCAAAATGGTTGTGGTCGGAAGCAGCTAGGTGGGCTGGTCACGTTTTAAATAGATGCTCCACAACAACCTTAGTAGATAAAGTACCAGAAGAGGCATGGTCCGGTTCAAAGCCAAATGTCGATTACTTCCGGGTGTTTGGAAGTATAGCATATGCACATGTTCCAGCTCAAGTGAGAACCAAACTGGAAGACAAAAGCATCAAGTGTATTATGCTCGGCATAAGTACAAAGTCCAAAGCATATAGACTATATGATCCGGTGCATCAGTGAATTATCATCAGTAAAGACGTTACTTTTGATGAAGAAGCCAAGTGGGTTTGGGCACAACAAGAATTTGGAGAATCCGAATTAATTGTTCCAAAAGAATATATACATGTTGAAGAAGAGGAGATGATGCATATTAATAATCAAAATAATGTGGTACAAGAAGATGGTGTAGATAATGAGACAAATTCTAGTACAACCCAAGAAAGTCAACAATCAAGTACTATGTCCCCACCTAATTCTAGTAATGCACGTGAAACAACTAGTACACCCGCTCCACTTGATGTGACCACACATACTTGTTCTCATGAGCCAAGTAATCCACCCAACATTAGTACTACACAACAAGAGCATGGGGAGCCTTCCACGCGAGTATCCAAGAGAAGTAGTAGACCACCAACTTGGCTAGATGATAATCAGAGTGGGGAAGGTCTGTCAGAGGAAGAAAACAATCTAGCAATGTTCAGCACATTGGGAGATCCTTCAAACTATGAAGAAGCATCGAAAGATCCGAAGTGGCAACAAGAAATAGAGAATGAATTTCAATCAATTGAACAAAATGGTATGTGGGAATTAGTAACTGCTCCCACGAATGAAAAACCTATTGGAGTCAAGTGGTTGTACAAAACCAAACTCAATGAGAAAGGGGAGGTTGACAAATACAAGGCTATATTGGTTATGAAAGGCTATGCTCAATTAAAAGGGATTGACTACAATGAGGTTTTTGCTCCAGTAGCGCGTTGGGACACAATCAGAACAGTCTTGGCAGTAGCAGCTCACAACAAATGGTTGGTATTTCAACTTGATGTAAAAAGTGTGTTTCCACATGGAGAATTGAAAGAAACAATCTTTGTCGAACAACCGCAGGATTTTTCAAAAAAGGAGAAGAACAAAAGGTGTACCGGTTGAAACGAGCTTTATATTGTAACATCTCGTATTTTCATTAAATCAAAAGTTAACTTTGTTAAACTATTATAAGGACTAGTTGTGCCTTTTATGAAATTTGTGGGCTATTTATGTGTACTTGTTGGTTCGTCATTAAATTTCTAATAAAAAGTTTTAATAATATAACTATTAAATTACAATAACACTAATAATCATAATAATAATAACCA
>BJCM01083134.1:0-10438 GCA_018326385.1 Flaveria bidentis | reverse complement strand
AAATAAATTTGTAAATAAGAACTTTAAGTAATAAACAAATTAAACTGAAGATGAAAAACAATAATTTAAATTCATAAACATCCGAAAATTTATTTGTATACAACATTTGATATTTTGTTGGTTATTTTTTTCATCATTATCTAATATTAATAGTTTTAATATCTACCCACTTATCTATCTACTTTTAACTTGAGATAATACAACATAGAGCTAACCATGATCCCTGTATAAAATCAAACCAACTGGAGAAGAGTCGATTAAAAAATCCTGTAACTTTTGTCAAAATTTGAATATAAACCGAGTATTTAATGGAAAAACACAATCAAGGAATTGATTTCATAGATGATAAAAATAATAAATGATTTATACAGTATTTATTGGTTAATTATCTGAAAAAAGAGGAAATATCGGGTATGATTTAATTTCCATAAAAGATGTGCTCTAATTTAGGATTAAATTTTTAAATTTTCCTTAAATATATCTTGTATCAGAACTTTTAGTCAAATGAACCTAGACTAACACTAAATACAGATACATATTTAGACGAGAATTGAAAAAAGTAGAGACTTAAGAGAATGACACGTGATATTAAAATTATTGTTTTATTAATAAGTATAAATATTAAAAATTGATATCGAAATAGTAAAACCTCATGTACTAAAAACTAAAACGCCATGTACAAGACAACTAATTTAAACCATCATCATCTCTAAAATGTCATATATAAATTGACGTTTAGATTAGAAAACGTCATTTACAAAAACAGTCAGTTTAAAAACTTTAAATAATCTTTTTAAATATGAGGATACTATATGCACGTTAAAGATTATAAATTATTTAATTTTATGATGAAAATTTTAAATGAAATTCTGATGTATAAAAAGTCATTAAAATATAGAATTAACAAAGTTCAAAAACCGTCAAAAATGGTAGATGATACCTAGCTATTTTACCCCACTACATCTTTAAATAAAAACCCTACAATCTAACTCGTTCCTAACAATTCGTTTTACAAATCAACGACTTAGATTCTTTTCTAGTCTTCTGAAGGTTTTTCCCCTTTGTAATTTAATCTCATACTAGCTAACTAGCTTATAGAACAAATATAAATGTGAATTAAAGTGCACACATTTTTGTTATGAATTTTTACGATCCATCATGTTCTCTTTGTTGAGAATCGTTGTGTATGTATTGGTCGAAAATACATGATTTTCTCGTTTTCATTCCTAACTTCCATAAAGTTGGAATGATTATTTGCAAAGTGTCATGTGTGAAACAAAGGGTAATTTACGTACTATAACTTTCTAAACATATTAATCATATATTTATTCATGTTAAAAAATTAATTACATATTTCTTATTACATATATATCCACTTTATTAAAATAAGTTTTGAGATGATTATTGTATTTATATTTTTACAAGATTATTTTTAGACATATACCTTTTTAAGAACATTAAACCCATACTTACTAAAGTTCGAGTTTTATATATAAATAAAAACAATAAAATTACAACTTCAAATAAAATGGTTAAAAACTTCATTTTAAAACATTAATCACCGATGATCAAAGTTATATTTTTTAATACAAAACACAATTGTCAAAGTTTTAAACAATTATAATTATAAAACATCAATACGTAAAAGTCACTTAGTAAAAACAAGATAAAATAATCATTTGAAATGATATTTTTAACGAAATAGATAAATACATAAGTTATATATATTAGCAAGAGCAAATATGTAATTAATTTTAAGCATGGAGGAAATATGCAATTTATGGTTTTAAGAAGAAGAAATATGTAAAAATCCTTAAAACAGATTGTGTACACTCATATTTGTTATATTGCTTGGTAGATCAAATACATATTTGAATTAATTTCGTATATGTACATTTCTTCAATTTATAGTTACGCGTAGTGGGGTTTTTAAAGATCTTGACTAATATTGTTTAATTGGTGGTAATATATGAATTTCACATGGAGTTAACAAAAAAATGTTAGATATCTTTTCCATTTCCATAAGCATCATTTTTGTTATTAATATCAAATGCCACACATGTTGTTTACTCTTCTGATTTGAAATCACAAATATTAACTTATATGTCAATAAATAATTGAAGTTAAATAGAATTTTATTCAATTAGTGATGATAATGGCCCATGAATGAGACGGGTTAAGTTTTTGATTAACTTATTGTCATAGCCATTTATAATTTTGTATTAAATACCTGATTCCAATCCTTTGAGGACCCTTACACATTACTAATCAAAGTTTGTTGGTTTTATGCTTGTATAATCAAGTATACTAAGTTATGATCATACGTGATTTAAATTGCTTGTTGGAATTCTCGTTTCTTGATACGTAATTTTAAAAAGTCCTTAGAAACCAACTTAAACTATCATATAATCAACTCTACTTCTAACTATTCTATATTTTTTTAGAACTTTAGTATATCTAACAAATTCAAAATACTATTACTATATATGTTTCATAATTATATAATATATATGTACAATATTCTTTAAAAGGGGTACACATGTTTTAGATTGGTTTTGGTTAGTCGGACGAATATAAATAAATACTGTACCATTCCAAACTAGTAACAATTATAATTGTAATAAAGTAATCTTATAATTTAAATTATTTTCATTCTAACACAAGCCGGTTATACTTTAAACAATAATGCCAGTTTTGATAGTAACGTTAGTTTTATGAATTATTATGTTGACTACAGACAATTTTTATATATGTTTGTTAAGATATTTTATTTTTTAAACAATATTATATTTTTTAAACAATATTATATTTCTATGAATCTCTCCAACGGCTAGATGTATCCTTCCCAAGTTCCTATCATGCTTCAATTTACTCTTAACTTGTTATATAGAACGTTCTTGAACTCTAAACTAGAAGAGAAATTCATCAATTTAATTTCAAATATCTTTGTCATAAAATTCAACCCTCACCCTTATTATATACTTTTATGTATCTTCATATCATTTCAACTTCTTTTTATGTTAAACCTGTGGTATTAAAATATAAACTTTACATAGTAGAGTTATTGTCCTTTTGAATATCCTAAAGGTAAAGTAGTATAATTTTTAATTAAATGATTGTAAGTTAGTGTAAATGTGATGTATTTAAGTTAGATTATAGGGAATGCATGTGTTCGTTGATAGAAAAAAAAAACCAACTATTTTTTAGTTAGACTTTTAAAAATAATCAAGCCACAACCTTGATTTGATTGTAAGACGTACCATTAAACAATAAAACATCGCATAAATAATTATTAATATAGTATATAACCATAAAAAATATATAAAATATAAGGTTGTTTTTCCGCGTAAAGCGTAATGGAATGTGAAACTATCACGCACAAAAATTAACATTTGCATATAATTATCACGCATATATGAAACTATCACACAATACTAGCTATATTCTTCCATAATAACTCCACCGTTAAATGTTAATACCATCTTCTATACGACTAATTTCAATCATTACGTAACAATTTCATCCAAAACGTAACTTGTGGCATGATGATTAAATAAATATTAGAAGGGTGCCCGCGCAATGCGATGGGTGACATTTTACATCCGGCACGTGTTTCTAATATTTTGTTATTGTTATAGTATTTTTATAAAAGTCTATTATATTTTTTATAAGCTAAAATTTTAAATACCAAATAAATGACAAAAACACATCGGTTCAGGAAAAAGTATACACCAAAACGTTTAAAAAACACAAGTTACAATTACAGTCTCAAAAAGTTTTAAAATTTGATAGATTAAAAGATATAATTGACATCTTAAACAAATTAAGATTTTTATTTATTTATGAGTAGATAATGAAATTTTTTATTTAAATGTTAGTAAATGTAAGGTTATTATGTAACTAATTGTAAGAGGTAATATATAAATAATATTATAAATATTATTTTACCCTCAAAATTAATTATATCTAATGCATTGAATTAAATACATGTTATTTAATTTTATGATATCTTAAAATATTTATTTCATATGTTTTATATATAATACAAACTTGTATATTAATTTCCCCATAATACACAAAGTACGCCATAACTTGAGTGAAAACCACGAGTCTAAAAAATATCGCACGCTCTGGCTATATACATCACGTCTTTGGTCAAGCATCTGCCTACACGTACCCCACCTCTAATCAAACGGTCACTATCATTTCTCTCATTAAATCAACGGTTGATGCACCATCTTCCAGACCCTTCGAAAGCCACGAGTCCTCAACATAACCAGGGTTAGTAATCTAACCATACACAAAACGCGTTCTTTACTGCTGATTAACCGCAGTTAAAAACGATTATATTTACATGCATACACCCCCAGCAGAGACAAACACAGAGCTAGAGAGAGAAAGTGAGCTTTAGAGAGAGAGAGAGCGCCAAAAAGTGCACAACACGATAGGATACGAGGAAGAAGAACATCAGAAGATTGTGTTTTGTGATTGTGTCATTTTGAAATCTGACGATAATTGATCTGTTTATTCGTTGTGTTGGATCTGTTGTTCCGTGATTTGGTGTTCTTTCGTTGATTCGCATTGTGTGATTCCTCCGTAGATCTGCTGATCTGGTAAGTTTTTCGATTTGATTTGGTGTTGATGATCTGTGTAAGTTGATTGAGATTTGTTATTGTGATCTGTAGATGTGTGTTTGTTGCTGAGGATTTGCATCGCGAATGAATTTGAATTAAACGATTCGTTTGATTTGTTTGCTCGTTTGTTCGTTTGATTTGTTTGCTCGTTTGTTCGTTTGATAATTTCTGCAGTTGTTTGATTTTTGAAATTTTCTGGAGTTTTCTGTGCGTATGTTTGTGTTAGTTAATGAATGGAATTGCAAATCGTTTGTACTCTCTGGTACTGGATGTCCGGATTTCTGAGAGTTTGATCTGCATTTTGTCATACTTGTGTTCATAAACATGCTTGTTTGTGATCTAACAGAGTATAAATTATTAGTGTTTTGTAACGATGCTAAGCTTAGGCTAAAATTTAAACATCTAAGCTGCGATTCTTCATATTTTTGGTCATTTTTTAAAAAAACATGATGAATCTGTTTGTTGTTGGCAGATCTATGGTCGTATGATTGGTAGCTAGTAGCATACTGTTAGTGTGATTGTACCGTGATTTTAATTGCCTTGTAATGTTTGATGAAGATAGCTGATTGTTTTGTAATTTTATCATGTTTTTGGAACAGATTGTGCAAAAAAAGAGTATTTTGGATAAATCAGATGGCACTCTAGATGTAGGGATACCGACTACACACGACTTTCTCTTCGGCCTCTTAGTATTATTTAGTGTTTACCTTTCCTAGATACGGGATCTGCGATTAGTGCGATTTGTTTGAAGTCTGTTTCGCGATTAATGACCGTTTTGGGATTTAACTAGATTGTGAGAAGTTATTGGGTTTGATTTTCATTGGGTGAGGAGGTTAGAATCCATCATCCCCTGCTTATCTCCCTTTGTTAATGTCTCGTAAGCTGGACAGCCCGATTCAAACCCAAATGGCTGTAGCAGTTATGAACAGTCCCTTAGGGAGGGAATACCATGGAAAAGGTGGGATGGAAATGGTCAAACCATCAAGCAGGAGACGCGTTTTTGTTCAAACCGAAACTGGTTGTGTGTTAGGAATGGAGTTAGATCGTAGTGATAATGCTCACACGGTTAAAAGAAGGTTACAGGTAGCGCTTAATGTCCCAGTTGAAGAAAGTTCTCTAACTTTTGGAGATGTGGTTTTAAAAAATGACTTGAGCGCTGTTCGTAATGATTCCCCTCTTCTTTTGACAAGAAATGGTATACATAGAAGCTCTTCAACTCCTTGTCTTTCGCCAACGGGTAGGGATATGCAACTGAGAGATCAGAGTGGTCCTATCGAGATCTTGGGGCATTCTAGTAGCTTCAAGAAAACGAAACAGCTTGTTAAGGAGATTGTTAAAGCAATGAAGATCGGTGTTGAACCTATCCCGGTTCAGAGTGGACTAGGAGGTGCTTATTATTTTAGAAACAGTAGAGGTGAGAGTGTTGCCATTGTGAAGCCAACAGATGAAGAGCCATTTGCACCTAATAACCCTAAAGGGTTTGTGGGTAGAGCTTTAGGTCAGCCAGGGTTGAAACGGTCTGTTCGGGTTGGTGAAACTGGTTATAGAGAGGTTGCTGCCTACCTCCTTGACTATGGTCACTTTGCCAATGTACCACCCACTGCACTTGTCAAAATCACGCATTCTGTTTTCAATATTAATGATAATGTAAGCAGGAACAGCAACAACAACAACAGCAACAACAATAACAACAATCTGTTGAAGATGAAGAAACATTTTAGCAAGCTTGCTTCTCTCCAGCAATTCATCCCTCATGATTTTGATGCTAGTGATCATGGAACATCAAGTTTCCCAGTGTCAGCTGTTCATCGTGTTGGTATATTAGATATTAGAATTTTCAACACTGATAGACATGCAGGAAATCTGCTTGTTAAAAAGCTTAATGATGATGGAGATGAGAGGTTTAGCCAAGTGGAACTCATACCCATTGATCATGGTCTCTGCTTACCTGAAACTTTAGAGGATCCTTATTTTGAATGGATCCATTGGCCACAAGCTTCAATCCCATTCACAGAAGAAGAACTCAAGTACATTCAAGATCTTAACCCATATCGCGATGCAGATATGTTGAAAACCGAGCTTCCTATGATCAGGGTAGCTTCCCTCCGCGTGTTAATTCTCTGCACAATTTTCCTCAAAGAAGCTGCTGCTTATGGGCTTACTCTTGCTGAAATTGGGGAGATGATGAGTCGTGAATTTCGCCGTGGTGAAGAAGAACCAAGTGAGCTTGAGTTGTTATGTATGGATGCAAGAAAGCTGGTTGCTGAATGGAAAGCTGAAAGGGGAGCATTTGTTTCATCTCCTAAATCCAAAGGACAGGAAGATCCATTCCAGTTCGAAATGGAAGGTTGTGATGATTTTGGTCTTGACTTCATGGATGATTTTATGAGCCCGACTCCTCCCCACTTTGGATTTGCTCGAAACCCATTTTCCAAACTTCAAGAAACCATTGAAGAAGAGGAGGAAGAAGAAGACAGTGTTGCACTCGCTGCACCACGAAAGGAGTCAATGTTGCCAAAGAACAACTCGTTCACGGCTCATAACCTAAAGAGTCTGAAGACAAAGACGGAAAACAATGCGTATGGGTATGGGTATGGGAATGCAGGAGTGAATTCATCATCCGGGCATAGGAGCGCGAATGAGCAGCTTCCATCTAGTGCTAGTTTTGTCAAGTTTGTAGACATGAACGAAGAAGAATGGAGCGTTTTTCTCGAGAAGTTTCAAGAGCTCGTCTACCCGGCTTTCGCGAACCGTAAGTCGGTGAGTGTAGGGCAGAAGCAGCTCCAAAGGTTGGGTACTTCTTGCCAGTTTTGAAGGAGAGTTTGCAGGTATGAGTGATGATATAGTGGTATATTAGCATACGAGTTAAATAAGTGGTATGTATGTAAATATTGTTGATGAGCAGATTGAGTGAAGATCTGGTTTACTTGTTACAAGATCTTATATATCTATTTTCTTACAAACTTGGTGTATGAATAATTTGTAGTATGAAAATTAGAAAAGAAAAAAAAAGGTTTAAAAGCAAAAGAAATGAAAAACCTTATTGTAAGTATTATCATATTATGGACATACTTTGTTGGGATGCATGATACCTTCCGTTTATATATTTTGACGTGCTTATAATCTGTAAAAACCGACTAAATGTTCAGGGAAACAAATCGTAAGTTATGTATGTCAAAGTCATAAAGATATATCTGATCAAAAAATATATTGCAAAACTAAACAGAAACCCACCTAATCAGTTGTTGGGGGTTTTTGTTTTTGTAGAAACTCAAGTTTGGTTCAGTTTTGATTTTATATGGAAACAGAAACCTAAACAACGAACTTGTCCTGAGCAATATAATTTGATTTTATATTTTTAATAACATATATCTTCTGGTCAAGAGATCCATACACTAAATTTGTATGGTATAATTAGGTCTATTGAATGGGTTGTGTGTACGGATTAACGAGTTACACCTGATACATAATAAAAAATCTTGTCTAACGCATGAATGTGACACAGCATGAAATTTTGAGGATCAACACTAACACGACTCTTTTATTTTACTTTACATATTAATACTCTAAAATTACAAGTTTACAGCAAAATACACATTTGTTTATAATATGATGAAGTTCAAACTACATAATGGGATGCTCGTTTCTCTTTTGATGTTTGAATTTTGGCATAAAATATCTAGCCAACTTATCTTACGACATGGAATAAGTTTAATTATTTCTTTCATATATAAACAGGTTATGTTTCTTAATCTTGTTTGTGGGATCGTCCAGAAAGTGATGTGAACCTGTTTAGCCTAAACCTAAACAGTGAATTCTTGTTAGATTTATTTAGTATCATAAATTCACACCACAAAACTAAACCTGTATTATAGGAAAGTTTAAGAATGTTTTGATCTCAACTTAATGTATACGGAGGTTGTGATCTTCATTAATGGGTCACATACATGGATCAAATGATATTTATGTCCCTGCATGAATTGGTTGTAATAGTTTATCATCGATTCCAAGCCACGATGATCTTGCAACACTAAAGGGCTCCCCATGGTTTTGGAGCATTCCCATTTGTATCCAACGATGGACTTGTGAAGGACGTTGTCCTGTTGTGAGACCGTACAGTTTTTGTGTTTTTATCTTCTAAAACGTAGTGTTATGGATATCCTTTATGTAATCTATCCACAGTGAGTTTTTTTTCAGTCAAAGCACACCACCATCATTCTGTAACACTAGTACAAAATTGGTTTGTTAGGGTGGCCCTAACTTATTTGTTAGGGTGGTTTCATTGTAATTCGCCTCCAAAAATGCATCTGATTTTATGGGGCGGTTTGGAACTTAGTTGTTAGGGCGAGTTTTTGATTTTTTGGGGCGGTTTTGTCATAGTGTTAAGTTAATGTCATGGTTTTGCCTCAAATGCAAACAAATGCTTCCATACCATATTGATACAAAGGATATTCAAGATAACTTATGGGAAGATTTATGGTTGGAAACCAAAGTATTTACTTTTTTGTAAATTATTAAAGTAGTCTACTGTATATACGAAAAACTATAGTTAATAATTATGTTTAACTTTTTATTTTGTAAATGTTTAGGAGATGTGGAACATTCAAACGGACAATCCAAAAGAATTTATGTTTAAAAGAGGTAGGAAGACATGTACCAAATTTTAGAAGTATGCTTAATACCGAGTTTGTTAAGAATGATACGACTCCATTTGACAAATATACCTATGATATATATAATCGAATATTATAACGTTTCTTATACAATGATTTGGTAAGTAAATATATATTCTATTTGTTATGTAATATTATATATAATCGAATATTATAACATTTCTTATAGGTTCGTCTTGAGTATGAAATGATGATGGAAGGTACTCTTGGCACTAGTTCGACTTTTAGGTCGTGAGCATGGCGGACGATGTCGAACCATCTTGAATATTATAGGTGAAGATAATTAGAAAAACACATACATACACATATTAGTATTTTGAATATTTATATAGTTATTGATATTGTTTTGGATATTGAGTTTACAAGAGTAACACAAGTTCACGGTGGAGTGTTCAAAGGTGACACACAACGAGCAAGAAAGGACGCAAGCCCATGTATTCGCGATTCTAGTTGTGCGTCTGGTGGATCATTCATTGATTATCCACCGATCAAGGTAATTTATTTATATATGAACTTAAAAGGTTATATGTTTATATATACATCTTTATTTATTTATAAAAAATGTTGTATGTTTTGCAGAATGAGACAAAATGCATGTTGTTATTTCCATTCCAATCTAGTTCGAATGTGATTGTTTGCTTCAGGGCAGGCATGGCCAACTTCTGACAAAATCCTACACGGGAAACAAATAGACGAAGGTTGTGTCAAAGTACAAGTCGATTCAGTTATTAAAGATTATGAAAAAACACATGTTCATGATTTTACAAAAAGTGAAAAGGTAAGTTTGATTGGTGATACGCTTCATCAGTTCATTCAGTGGCGAAGGAATGCATTGAGAGTATATTTGTTTATATGTAATGTTAATTTTTGTATAATAATATTTATATTAATATTTTTGGTTGTAGCTTATAAATAAAGAAACATCACGCCAATCAATAAGTAGCTCAAGAAAGGCTCTAAGTTGTAACATCCCGTATTTTCGTTAAGTTAAAAAGTTAACATTGTTAAATTATTATAAGGACTAGTTATGCCTTTCATGAAATTTATTGATTACTTATGCTTATTTTTTAATATGTCTTTAATTAATTTGAAGATTAATAATGTTAAATATTAAATAAAATATAATTATGA
>BJCM01083127.1:0-10352 GCA_018326385.1 Flaveria bidentis | reverse complement strand
TCATGTTTCAGGTTTACTTCTTGAAGATCTTCTTGTGCTCATATAGGACTTGGACCTAGTTTAAATTGAAAGACTTATGTTTTTGGTTGTATTTTGATTGTTATGTTATTATTTTATTTGTCTTGTAATGTTTATTGAATAATGACATTTAATATTATTTCAACTTAATTAGTTCCATGTGCTATGAGCAATCGTCTCCCATTCGTCCGCCTCGATGATTGTCGGTCGGGGTGTGACAGAAGGCATATGAAAAGAGGTTGAAACCAGCCTCTCAAGGGAAGAACTCCTCAGGGCAGTTACTCTTGACAAAGAGTGAATGGCAAGAGAAGGCCAAGCTTGAACCCAAGACTCAGAATCCACGATCCAGTGGATGGGATAACAAAGGCAAAGGCAAAGGGAGAGGAAGGTATGTTCTAGGCAGGGGAAGCAAAACCAGCATGGAAGTTGGTGATAAAAGTACTAATGCCACCAAGAAGGACAAGAGAAACATGAAATGTTTCAATTGTGATAAATTGGGCCATTTCTCTAGTGAGTGTCGGGCTCCAAGAAGAGGAGACCAGGAAGCACACTTGACACAAACACAAGAAGATCAAGAACCAACCATGTTGATGGTGCAGCAAGATATGGGCCTACTTGAGGAACAAAGTGTGTTTCCGAAGGATATGCCAAGTGAAAGTGACTCCTGTACCTGGTATCTTGACAATGGGGCTAGCAACCACATGACTGGCATCAAAACCCACTTCACTGAACTGGATGAAGCCATTACTGGCAAGGTGAAGTTTGGGGATGGGTCAGTAGTTGTAATTAGAGGCAGTGGATCCATATGTTTTCAATGTAGCAATGGTGAACACAGAGTAGTGATCAATGTCTATTTCATACCTGCTCTGAGGAGCAATATACTTAGTCTGGGCCAGTTGGATGAAGTGGGTTGTAAAGTTTTGATGAAAGATGGCTACCTATGGGTCTATGAGAAGAGTGGAAGGACCCTGATGAAGGTAAAGAAGTCTGAAAATAGGCTGTACAAGATTAAACTCACTGTCACACCCCCTATATGTTTACTTACAGCCATGCATGACCAAGCTTGGATATGGCATGCAAGGCTGGGACATTTGAGTTTTGACTCCATAAACCGTATGTCAAGGCACAATATGGTGAAGGGAGTGCCCAAGATTAGCCACAAATCAAAATTTTGTGAGAGCTGTCTGGTTGGCAAACATAGAAGTCAAGCCTACCCTAGTACAAGTAGTTTCAGGGCAAAGACACCTCTTGAACTGGTACATGCAGATCTATGTGGGCCAATAGACCCACCCACGCATGCTGGGAACAGATACTTTATGCTCCTGGTGGATGACTGCTCAAGGTTCATGTGGGTATACTTGCTGAAGTCTAAAGATGAAGCACCAGAAGCATTTAAGATTTTCAAAGCCCAAGTTCAATCAGAAACAAGTCACAAAGTCAAAGCCCTTAGAACAGATAGGAGAGGAGAGTTTACTTCCAAAAGCTTTGAACAACTATGTGACTTGGAGGGAATTAAGAGATACTTGACAGCCCCTACTCTCCATAACAAAATAGGGTCGTGGAGAGGAGAAACCAGACAGTTATGGGCATGACCAGGTCTATTCTAAAGGCAATGCATATGCCTTTGGATTTCTGGGCTGAAGCTGTAAGACACTCAGTTTTTCTGCTGAATAGGAGTCCAACTAAGGCTCTAGAATAGATCACACCATATGAAAGTTTGTTCAAAAGAAAGCCAAAGATGAAACATCTAAGGGTGTTTGGATGCAAGGCATATGTGAAGATCCCTAGTCATCAAGTAAAGAAGCTAGATGATAGGAGTATCTCAATGGTGCATCTAGGCATAGAGCCTGGTTCTAAAGCCTACAGGCTCTATAACCTAGTGACTGGGAGGACAGTGGTGAGCAGAGATGTGAAATTTGAAGAAGGAAAACCATGGGAATGGGAAAATAGTAATCCTGATGTGTCAAGACAAAGGCATGCAACACTAGGTGTGTCCTCTAGTGTACCTGGTTTGAATGATGTAGCATCAACTGTTCCAACATCTGATCATTTGGATCAGAACTCAGACATGAGTACTGGGAATGAAGCTTCTCCAAATGAAGTGCTCAGTCAAGATCAGACTAACTCCGAGTTTGGAGAAGAATTGGAAGATTCAGGGGGTGCAAGTGAAGCTTATCCTATGGATGGTGCACAAGTTCCCAGATCAATATATGATGATACCCCACCTAGAGGTTTTACAAGCCTAAATGATGTGTTCAATAGAACAGAGGTCTTAGAACAGTTTCCTTTTGACTCCAATGTTAAATGAGTCAGAGTTGTTGTTAGTAGAAGAGCCAATCAACTATGAGCAAGCTAAGATCAACCCTGAGTGGAGAAAAGCTATGCAAGATGAGATTAATAGCATAGAGAAGAATAGAACTTGGAATCTAGTTGAATGTCCAAGGGGAGTGAAACCTATAGGAGTTAAGTGGCTGTTTAAACTCAAAAGAAATGCAAAAGGAAGAGTTATCAGGCACAAAACTAGGTTGGTTGTGAAAGGTTATGTTCAGAAGTATGGAGTTGACTATGAAGAAGTGTTTGCTCCTGTTGCTAGGTTAGAAACTGTGAGGTTAATTCTAGCATTGGCAGCTACACATAAATGGAAGGTTCATTACTTGGATGTCAAGACAACCTTCTTGAATGGGGATTTGAAAGAAGATGTGTATGTGACACAGCCAGAGGGTTTTGTGAAATCTGGTAAAAAAAGGTTGGTGTATAAGCTCATTATGGCATTATATGGCCTTAAGCAGGCTCCAAGGGCTTGGAATGAGAAATTACATGATACCTTGGTAGAATTTGGTTTTAAAAGGTGTCCACAGGAACATGTAGTGTACAGTAATCAATCTGAAGGTGGATCTATGATAATAGGAGTGTATGTGGATGACTTGATAGTGACTGGTTCTAGTGCAAGAATGGTTGAGGAATTTAAAGCCATGATGAAGTCTAAGTTTGAGATGACAGATCTTGGATTGTTAAACTACTACTTAGGAATAGAGGTGATACAAGAAGAAAAGGGTATATTCTTGAATCAGTCTGGGTATGCAAAGAAAATTCTAGAAGAACAAAATATGTGGGAGTGCAATTCAACGAAAGTCCCTATGGATCCAGGGTTGAAATTAGGGAAAGATAAGGATTAGGATTCTGTGGATGCTACTAAGTATAGAAGAGTTATAGGGTGTTTGAGATATTTAACTCAAACCAGACCTGACTTAAGTTACTCTGTGGGTATAGTTAGTAGATTCATGGAATTTCCTAGAACTACTCATTGGCAAGTAGTTAAGCACATTCTGAGATACTTAAAAGGTACTATAGACCATGGTATTTGGTATGAATATGGTAATATTGATGATTTGGTGGGTTATAGTGATAGTTCTTATGCTCCTACTAAAGCTGATGGGAAAAGCACAACAGGTATGGTGTTCTACTATGGTGGAGGACCTATTAGTTGGGTTAGTCAAAAGCAAGGAATTGTTGCTTTATCATCATGTGAGGCTGAATTTGTAGCTGCTACTACTTCTGCTCAGCAAGCAGTGTGGTTAAGAAGTGTGTTGGAAGTATTAACTGGAGTTAAGGCAGGACCAGTTTTAATACATGTGGATAATAAGTCAGCTATTCAATTAATGAAGAATATAGTGTTTCATGGGAGATCTAAGCACATAGATGTTAGATACCATTACATAAGGAGTTGTGTTGAAAGGAGTTTGGTAATTGTGAAGCATATTTGTGGAGAAGAGCATAGAGCTGATATTCTTACAAAAGCTCTTCCGAGGGTAAAATTTGCTGATATGAAAGGGCTGCTTGGAGTAGGTTCAATAAAAGAATTAAGGGGGTGATTGTTATACTTCCGAAGCTTATATACTTCCGAAGTTTAATTGTCTTCCGAAGTCTAGTTTTCTTCCGAAGTGTTAGTGTAATTCTTTGTATTTTATAGAATTCTTTTTGTAACAATAGCATAGTATAGGGGGTAATATGTAAGTGATGTAGTGTGTAATTTGGTAACCTCTTAATAATACTTTGATGATCTTCATGTTCAGTTAATATCATTCTGGACGTGGTAGAAAGGGTTTGATATGGTAAAATATTTTGGGTTAATCGAGTTGTTCAGGGGTTACGGGTCGGAAGGTAAATGTATCTTTATTCTATGGATGGGTGTACAGTGGATGAAATTTACGAGTTTTAGCAGATTTTAAGTCTTATTTATTTTTTTATTTGACATGTTTAATTAATGTTTAATGGGTCAAAGTGATGGAGTTGTTTTCCTGCTTTTATGCAGATCACTTATCAAGTTTCTATTATTTCCTATATAATGCAAAGCTTGCAATTAATGAAAAGAAGTTCAAGCTATAAGCACAAAGCTTTAATACATAAGTGTGTGTTTGTGCGTGTTTAGAGGGGCCTGAAGCAACAAAAGAAATATGAAGTTTTGATGAGTGTAATCACTATAATTCATCCCTACAAACTGTAATCGTGTGTGTGACATGACAGGAGTGTCCTCCAGGTCATCATGATAGTGTAAAATAGGCAATGGGTTTTGATCTATACAACAATATTGCAGTTACTACATTTACAACTATAATGAAGCAATAGATGTTATGATTCTTCTACAAAGTATGTCAAGATATATAACAATTTTTCACGTATTATCAGGTAAATATCATAAAAATATTTGTGTTTTTGATTTGAGGGTTCTCGAACAATCTAGATATCGAAACAAGTGATCTTTCTAATTCCTATTTCATTAGATAATCTGCTGATTGATGAAGCAAATAACTATTAGGGTACTATATTTCAAATACTACACTGTGTTTGATAATCGAGACAACAAAAATTTTAACTATAAAATCTGCATATAAAACTAGCAAGATGCAGCTAAAGGCTAACATGCAGATCTGATCACTCTTCTCGGTTCACCTACAACCCTTTTTTGCCTTCGACTTCGTCTCCTTTTCACTATCTAATCTTCTCTTGATCACACAAATATAATTCTTTTTTCACGTGGTTGTACTCTTTAATCACACAAATCAGCAACCATTTTCTTTGTCTGCCTTTCCTTACACGAGATCTTTGTCCTTTGATCACACAGATCGATTTTCATTTGGATCACACAAACCCAATCGCGCCTTGATAACACAGATCGTTCATGTTCGATCACACAGATCTCACATCGTCTATAGCACCATTCTTTCGATCACAGAGATCAGTTCCATCTTCTGAATTGATTCACAGAAAATGTTCTCTTCTTGTGGTACACAAAGAACAATGCATCGCTCACGCAGAACCCTTCATGATGACAAAGATCATCTCTTTCTTGTCTCTACTTGCTCACTCGAACACCTTCAAAATACCCCCGGATTACAGCCACATAGGCTTGTTCTCTTGACAATAATCGCACCACACAGGCTACTTTTTGACGTCATCCGCACAGCCAAAAAGGGTGCATGGTACCCCCTCTCGAAAATGACTATCAAAACAACTCTCCTTGTTAGTGTATGAGATGACAATTACAGAAAATACAAAGTATATAATCGAACAAGTAGCAGCCAAAATGGTTTCTTATTAATGCTTCAGTTGGCACAGTTTACAAATGAAACAAAAGAGATTTCGACTGATTGTTATGGCTAACCCATGACTGCTTTAAATAGAAGAAAAACAAACAGAAACATGCTGAATAAAAGTAACGTCCACCAGATAAACAACAACAACCCAAACGGTTATATTCCAGCCTTTATCTCCGAGAAACTGGGTCAACATTAACCAATACTCTCCCCCTTAATGTTGACTTCTGTCTTCAAGTCCTCAACTCCAACAAGATTTCTCATCCCAGCAAACTTCACCCGAGGTAATGCTTTGGTCATAATATCAGCCTTCTGCAGATCACCGCTTATATGTTCCACATCAATTTGTTCCCGTTCCACACACTCACGAGTGAAGTGATATTTAGTGTCAATGTGCTTACTTCTACGATGGAAAACAGGGTTTTTCATTAAGGCTAGAGCAGACTCATTATCAACCAAGAGTTTAAACCTTTGAGCCTTAACTCCCATGAGATCATTGACCAAGTTTCTCAACCATAAACCTTGTCATGCAGCAGAAGTTGCCGCCATAAACTCCGCTTCACACGAACTCAAAGCAACTATTCGTTGTTTTTGTGATGTCCATGTTATCAAATTTCCAGAATAGTAAAAGACTATCCCAGTGGTGCCTCTCCGGTCATCCAAATCAGTTCCATCGCTGCTATCACTATAGCCCATGAGCTTTCCATCACCGTTTCTCTTAAACTTCAGCCATACTTCGTAGTACCTTTTACATACCTGAGTATTTGTTTCATTGCTGCCAGATGACTTTCTTTTGGGTTCTGCATGTACTTGCTCACAACACCTACTAAGTAACACAAATCAGGTCTGGTGTGAATTAAATATCGAAGTCTACCAATGATCTTTCGATAGTTAGTTGCATTTACCGCCTTTCCTCCTTCATCTTTGGTCAGTTGTAGTTTGGCCTCCATGGGATATTGCGATCTGTTACAGCTGGTCAACCCAACTGTTTTAAGGAGTTTCTCAGCATACCCCTCTTGGATGAGCAAGATCCCATCTTTCTTTTGGGCTACTTCAATCCCCAAATAATATGACAACATACCCATATCACTCATATCGAATGCCGCCTTCATTTTTCTTTTAAATTCCTCAACACCCTTTTCGCTTGAACCAGTGATTATGAGATCATCAACGTATACACCCCCACAATGAGAATTAAATTGAGTTTGTGTACCTTGTAGACAGCCTGTTCATGTGCACACTTGGAGAATCCCAATTCCTTGAATGCTTTATCTAACCGCAAGTTCCACGCCCTTGGAGCCTGCCTCAAGCCGTAAAGAGCTTTGTTCAGCCTATAAACCATGTATTCTTTGCCTTTGATCATGCAACCATCAGGTTTTTTATACTTCCTCTTTAAGGTCCCTATTCAGAAAAGCAGACTTGACATCCATGTGATATATGGACCCCCAATTATCATTATCTTTGTTTTAAGGTCCACTTTAATGAGAACATTAAATAAAATTGTTATAATTGATTGTCTGATAGCCTCACACTCATTTCTCTCTTGATACTTACGCAAACAAAAATTCAACACTTGTTGCAAGGCTTGTAGCAGGATTATGTGCCGATCTTGCTTCTGTAATATATTCTGGACGTGGTAAAAAGGGTTTGATCCGGAAAAACATGTTGGGTTAATCAAGTTGTTCACGGGTTACAGGTTGGTAGGTAAATGGATCTTTGTTTTACGTATTGGTCTGCAATGGATCTGTTCACGAGTTTTTGCAGATTTTAAGTCTTATTTGTTTGTTTTATTTGACATGTTTAATTAATGTTTAATGACTCAAAGTGATGTAGTTGTTTTTGATGAAATAGTGATTAGATTAACAATGGTAGGGAGAGTCTTTTTGTTATTCAAGGAAAGTATTTTTTGAGAGTACATAATCTAGAGGAGAACTCCCCTTTAAATAGAAAAGAAAACAAATGGGTATGCTTAAAACTCACAATTCCTTAACAACTTATTCAAATTTTAAAATTAAACTAACCGACTAGCAAAAGACTCAACAACTCTTAACCATTTCGTCACATGTGTGGAAGACTTAATTGAGCATGCTTTCCACATTACCAACTTTGCATGGGAGTGTTGTGTCACTTCTAACACCCCCTGATTAGCCAATGGGTTTCTGATGAAAGAAACAATTAGGATCAAGTTCAAGTGAATCGAAAGAAGGATGCTAAGGTATTTACTATCATTCAACAAGCTATACATGATAGTGTTGTTGCACGTATTGCAGTAGCAACAACAAAGAAGGGGGATTCAAAGGTGAAAATATAAAGTTACAAGGTCTACGATAAGAGTTCGAGACACTTCAAATGAAGGATGGAGAGGCAATTACGGAATTTCTATCCAAGACCATGAGGATAGTAAATTAGATGAGAGCATATGGTGAGAAAGTGATTGACCAAATTGTTGTGGAAAATTTTTTGAGAAGTTTACCTCCGAAATAGGATCACGTTGTCACAGCAATCAAAGAATCCAAAGATCTGGCCTAACTTTTGTTTGATCAGTTAATGGGATATTATAGTCCCATGAAGCAAAGATCAACTGAACTACTGACGGTGGTGATCAGGATGGACAAGTGTTACAAGTCAAAGCGGATGGGATCTTTACAGTCCTATGAAGAAAAGGATCAACCGAACTGTTGATGGTGTTGATTAGGATGGACAAATGTTACATGTCAAAGAGGATGATGGCTCGGTTGGAAGGGGTTGTGGTCGTGGTCCAATCGTGGAAGAGGAAGAGGACGATGCTAGTCCTCTTTTGGACGAGGTAGAGGAAGGATTCAATGTTACAATTGTAACAGATATGGTCATATCAAATCAGAATATTGCTATGACCCGCAGATTCAATCAGCTATAGGTGATGATGATCCTTAAGATGAGGAATGCCATTTGTTTATGGCGATAGAAGATGAAAGGGAACTAAACATGGACAAGGTCTGGTTCTTAGATAGGGGCTGTTATAACCATATGACTGGTAAGAACGAGGTGTTTAAAAAGTTAGATAAGACTAAGAACATGAAGGTAAGTGTGAGGAACAAAAAAACGATCGGTGTTGTTGAAGGGAAAGGAACAATCAAACTTGAAGTGTCAAAATGGAATGTTAAAGTTTTGCAAGATGTTCAGTTCGCTCCTAGCAGGTAAAACTTGTTAAGCGTTGGGCAAATGATGAGACATGGTTACACATTATAGTATCTCAATAATGAGATGTGTAATGTCAAACACAAAACTTCTCGGGAAGAAGTGTGTAAAGTGAAGATGACAGAAAACAATGTGTTCCCTCTCGTTGTAACAAAAACGGAGGTAACTACTTTAGCCTCGCTAGGCCAAGAAGATGAGTCATTGTGGCACAAACGTTATGGGCACCTTAATGAGCATGCATTGAAATTACTTAGTAACAGGTAGATGATGATAGGGCTACCCAATGTAGGTGTTTTACCCCCATGTGAAAGTTGTATCCTTGGAAAGCAAACACGGAGTCCATTTCCCGACCACGCATGGCGCGTGTCAAAACCAATACAACTTGTGCATGCAGATCTATATGGACCCATGCCCACACAATCTCTAGGAGGTAATCAGTATTTCTTATTGTACGCTAATGATTTCACTAAAATAAATTGGGTACATTTTTAAAAAAATAAAGCTGATAGCTTTGATGTATTTAAGTTTTTAAAACCAAAGTGGAGAATAAGTCAGGAATAAAGATCATCAAGCTGAGAAATGAAAGGGGGTGAGTTTCTATCTTGTTCATTCTGTTGGGTTTTGTAACAAGTTTATCAAAGCTAGTTTAACCATTTAAACTAGAAAACACAGCGGATATTAGGGTTTAAACATGTTGTTAACAATCTGAAAAATGAACCATTTTAAACCCAAAACAAAACCCAAAACAAAACCCAAGAACAATGATCATATATACAAGTGAAATGAAATGTTATCAAAAACGAAAATGCAACCATAGGGTGTTCTTGAAACTATCTTTTAAGAACAAGATGTTGTAGTAAGGATGAGAAGAAGAAGAAGATGCTCTAGAATGTCTAGCATCCAAAATAGGAGTCCTCAAGCTTGTATACTCTCAAGCCTTAGCAAACACCTAACTTGTTAGGTAGAAGAACACCATAACTCAAGACCTTCTTCTTGCAAATCCGAAATAGCCAAGCCAAAACCCAAATTTTCAGCCTTCAAAAGATGAAATTTCAGCCAAGGGAGAGAAGAAAGGAACTTGCTCTTGTGTGTATGAGAGAAAGGGATATATAGAAGAGTGCAAGCAAGAGTAATGTCTTATAGAACCCGAGACAAAAAGATTCCACACACCCCACAAAGGGGAGACAGAAACTTGGTTTGAAATGGGTTCCCCCCATTTCAAATTTAATAAAAAAAACTTACACTCTTGACCCCTAAGTTTATAAAATTAAAACCTCTTTTAATTTTATAACATTAACACACTTTTATTTGTTATTATTTAACTCACTTAAATAATAAAACAAATAATTTCTCATGAACAAATTATCCATATAATGTTGTTCTATTACAAAAGCAAAGTTTTAGAAAACCCGTTTTCTAAATTGGTGTCAATATTTATTTGTATGATATTATCAACAAATAAATATTTATTGGTGTTTGTATAGCTTGTTATTAGGTATGACCCGACTTGGATCATAACGTACTAACCAAATCAATCTTGTATGTGTCTTGGGCATACAAGAT